>VUYV01000024.1:2556589-2567865 GCA_008711295.1 Anarhynchus alexandrinus
CGCCGCCCGCCGCCCCAGGCCGCGCTGGAGCAGGTCACGGCCGGCCCGGGCCCGCTCACCATGCTGCCAACGCTCGGGCGGCGCTGTCCCGTCCCGGGGGTCTCTGCCCCCTCCCCGCCCCCGTTCGGTCCGTGTGTCCTCCCCGCGGGGGGGAAATTAGCAGAGTTCTCGGTCGGAGAAGCGCACCACGCAGCAGGAGTAACTGCGGGCCCTGCGTACGGCAGCCATCTTCCCGGCGAGTGAGGGGCAGGCGGGCCGGGAGCAGCGGAGACACACGACCAGACAAACCCGCAAGGTCAGAGCGCCGCCTGACGCACGGGCCGCTCTCCGGCGCGGGCTGCCGGCCCCGCCGGACTACCCGTCCCAGCGCGCACCGCGGCCCCGCGGCCGCTGTCCCGCCGTTAGCGCCGCGCCGCGCTGCCTGCTGGGAAATGTAGTCCGCGGGCCACACTCCGCTTGGGCTGCGGCGCTTTGCCAGGCCGGTCCCGCCCGACGGCGGAGCAGAGGCTGCCGGGAAGCGTAGTCCCCCCCCTCGGGCGGCGATCCCGGCAGGCGGCGGGGTCGCTGCCCCGCCCGGTCTCTCCGCCACCGGAGCCGACGCTTTCCTTGAGGCCCGGCCCGTCGCTCCGCCGCGGGAGCCGAGGGAAAGCGGCGATGTGCGGGCCCCCCGGGCGGCCTCCCGCCCCCTCGGCGCGGCCCATCAGCCCGGTGTCAGCAGGAGCGGGAGCCGCCATTCCCGCTGTGACTGCGGTCAGACTGGGGCCTTGTTACAGACGAATTAAGACCGGGTAATAAAGGAGTGGTTGGTACTGCGCCTATAGAGATAATAATGCTGCCGAGGTCATGTGAACCTCACGGTCCCCTGTCCTTTGCCCATCCAGTTCAGTGAACACTCATTACGTGCTCGCTGTACACCTCATTGTGTTTTCTAAAATAGGACGAAACCCCTCGTTTTGATCTGTTTTACAGGGTTTGTTTTTCTTTTTTCCAGAAGAACACCATGTGTACGGGTCTTTGCGTGTGACCTGTGAACCCTTACCTGTACCTAACCACCCTGAATGTTTTTCGGAGCCGACGGAGCCGGGCAGGTGAGAGAGAGCTGAGGCCGGGACAGGTGAGAGCTCGGGCCGGGGGGAAGGTGGGCGGCTGGAGGTGGCGGGGGGCTGCCAGGGTGGTGGGGTGGGAGGGCTGGGGACACCTCTGGGAGCCGGCACGCTGGCCCAGCCCTGTCTGCTGGAGCCACAGGGGTGGACGGTTGAGGTACCCAGTGCAGCTGGGGTGAGGGGATCACGAATACAGCCGGCTGTCTTTAATGCTGCTTCTAGTTTGGGGTTGGAATCAAAGCTGCTGGGGTTTTCTTCTGCCTGGGCGTGTGTGTCTCTTCTTTTGGGAACGCAGCAGCTCTGCCTCCAGCGACAGAAAAACAGGGTGCTACGGCTGTCACCGGGCTGGGCACTGCTACGTGTTTATGCATGTGGGATGTAGCAGGGATGGCTTAAAGCAGAAATCTCTTTTGAGTAAGCATGCACTGCACCTGCTGGCTTCACCAGGTCCGCAGGACGGAATTTAGCTCCTTTAATTATGATTCTTGTCTCCGTGTAAGAAAGACTGGCCTCTATTAAGATGGGGGAGGAGGGCAGGGGGGAGCTGGGCATCCAGAGCTGTTTGGAGTTCCCTCGCACCTTTTTTAACGAATGAATACACAAAGTAGGTGTATTTCACGCTAGGGTTCACTGGTGTAAAATCCTCCCCGAATTACACCACCAGCTCACCCTCTCTCGCAGACCCTGGGGAAGAACTCTGTGCTTTCCTTTAAAGAACCTACATGAGGAAGTGCAAAAAGAAGCTAAGACTTACTGAATCATCGTTGTTACAGTCGGATCTGAGGATCAATTGCTCCAAGCCATTTTTTTGTGTTCCTGGTTTCCCTCTTTCTGCCCCACCTGCCCTCCCTGTCTCGGCTTGACCCCGCTGGAGCCGCGGGGAGCTGCTGGTGCTCAGGTGAGGAAGGCTCTGGCCCTCCAGCAGTGGTTAAATTGTTGATATTCTTGCCATTTGTTCACAATTTGGTATTTGTGCGCTCCCGTTTTGGGTATTTAAACTCCTCTCGGGGATGTGAGAGAGGCAAGTCATCCGAGTATTTTTATTTTAATTTTTTTTTTAATTACGATAAAACCCAGTTTGGCCATAATCCCCGCTCTGGCTGGAGCTGCCCCGCCACCTCTTGCTTCTCCCCCGCCCCACAGCCGCCCGCTTTTGGAGGGTGGATGGGACGGACCCCAAAACCCCGCGGCTGAGGCCGCACCGGCTCTCCCCCTGCTGGGGGGGGGCAGGGCACGGAGGGGAGCGGCGCCGGCCCCGCGGCCCGCCCGGCNGGCGGCGGCGGCAGGAGCCGCCGGGGGTGGCGGAGGCCCAGCGCCGCCATTAGGAGCCCGTGGCGCGGCTTGCGCAGGCCGGGGCTTGGCCGGAGGAGGGGAAACCCGCACGCCGTGAGTAGCGCTGGGCAGAGCAGGGCGATCGCGGCGGGGGGAGCGCGGAGGCGACGGGAGGGGGAGCGTAGCGTTTCGGTGCAAGACGTGACTGGAGCGGGGTCGCTGGCCGGGCTGGAAATGGGCCGGGGGGGGGAAGCCAGGACTTGTCCTGTCGCGGCCGACAGGCGCAGGGGCTGCTGCGTCGCCTCCCCGCCACCTCTCTCCCCCTGCTGCCGAGGGCGCTGGTGCCTCCCCACGCTCCCGCCGCGGCTTTCAGCTCACGGGGCGCCCCCACAGCCGTCTCTAGCGGCTGCTGGCACGACACCGGTTGAAACCCGCGGCTGGAAACCGCGCCTTTCGCTGTGCATCCTACCGGTAACGCCGTCAGGTTGCCGCCGGAGCACAGGACAGGTCTCGCAGGGCGCTCGCTGGTTGTGTACTGTTGGCGTTTCTCGGCTTTGGCGGAGTCAGGCAGTTTCGCTTTCGGTTCTGGGCGCTGCAGCCCTTCCAGCGGGAGGGGATGCTCCTTTAGAGCGTGCATAAGCGAAATAGTCAGTTTGAGTTATACTCAAGAGTCAGAAAGTAGTCGTGATACGTTAAATTAGGCTTGCCTTTGAAGGGGCTTTGCTGGTTGAGTTCTGCGGGAAAAAAAATGTGTTTATAGGTGAGGGAGTCTGAGCATGGTGTTAAAATACAGTGAAAATAAGGCTTTTACTTTTTGCTAGTCAGTGTCAACACACTCTTTTACTCCGAGACAGTTTTGCGGTTTGCATTTGCATCATCTAACGATGTGAATTTGCCTAGATTGTAGTTGTAGACTAGGATCTCGACTAGATTATATGTGTTGTAGCTCTGCAAACTACTTCTCAAAGATTCATGTGCTCTTTTCAGTGATTTCAGTTGGACTCCACTTAGGTGACACAGTCTGCAGGCTCAGGTTTAGTTTATTCCCATAGTTGAAGGAGAGAGATAGTAGAAGGTGATAAGGACAGAACATAAATCTTGCAAAGTGAAATAGATTTTAAAAAACAACTTCGCTATTAAGCTCAACAAGAAATGGTACTGATTTAATTAACCAAAGAAGACTTTATTTAGGTTTTGTTCAGTGGATTTTTGTACAGGTGTATTTGTGCTTCTATAGGAGCCATGTTAACTTCTGTGCATCCTGGCACGTTTTTAACATTCGTTCCTCACCGAAATCTGTATTTTCTGCTGTTTTTTTTTCCTCTCTAGGTTCTTTGCTTCTGCTTTATGCCTCAGAAATACTTCAGTTCATTTGTCTGTTTTGGTTATATTTGACAGGAGAGCTGGAATCTCAAAGATTACAAGTTTTGTGAAAATCAGTGGCTGTGGGAAGGAGACTACTTAAATTAGTATCCCCAGTAAGGAACAGGCAGTTATGTTCACCACTTCATCTGTTCAAGAGCTGTAAGACAAATCGATCTGTCCATGATGGCATTGGTCATTATTACTAGCCATGTCATGCGCTAGCAGAGTTATGCATCTTTCCGTTTGCTGTGGTTATCAAACATGAGGCAAAGATGCTCCTCCACTCTGCAGTCACAGTCCCCTGGAAAGGGATATGTGAATGGTAAGCCAGGGGCAGCGTAACAGTCCATGAATTGTAAGCCATTGTGTCTGTTATGATTACAATTTGAGAACTCCATTATTAGGGGAGGATGTGCTGAAAAATCCACAAGTCCTGTCTGTTTCAATTTGAAGTTAAGGTATAAAACTATTTGTTTGGATACTGATAAGTACTACATTTTCAGACTAGGAGACCATGCAAGGCTTTGTCATTGTTTGAAATTTTCACCAACGGTCTGAATAAAGGCCTGGGATCTAAGGCTTCCGAGTTGCCACCCAGTCATTGACCAGCTGGAGTAATTAAAGCTTTTTAACCTAGATGCAGAACGTTGCCTAAGCAGCAGGTGCACAGCCAAAAAGAAACTGGTACTCCAAAGTGCTGTTCTTACGGACAGGCTCTGTGTTCCTTGACAAGCAGTACAAAATGTGGGATTAGGTCTCTAATTTAAGGTGCTCACTCATGGTTCTCTGTAGTAGTGCGTGGAGAGAAATGGGTACTGCTAGAGGACAATTCCTCCTGCCTGTTTGAGACACTACTTAATGACTTAAGATAGTGTTAAAGACATGCTGTTTCTTTTTCATACATGATGTGTAAAATTGTCAAAAGGTGTATTAACATCGTATTTCCTAATTTTTGTTTGTTTGTTCCTGTATCAGTGTGAGCGGGACTAATAGGCTTAGAAGACTGAAAACAAAGGATCTTCACAATATCTTGCATCTGCAGGATTGTGGCTCTGTATTGATGTCAGTTCAGAGTTCAAGCAACATAATCCCATTACTTTTAAAATCACAGTTTGGCTTTGTGAAATAAGGCAAGATGGAGGAGAGATTTAAGGCTGCCACAAAAAAAAAATGAATTGTGGAAATGTAGTTTAAATGCAGGTTACAGAAGGTAAAAGTCACCAGCCGTGGATGTTGCTGTCCTCTTAGGGTTGGAGAAAACCAGAATGTGGGCATCAAACTCTCATTGCAGGGGAGTTCTGTTTTATTCCAAATGTATGGTTAATTTACATGGAATAGATCACATTTGTTCTAGATGAAAGTGTAGGAAATACTAGCAACAATTAGTTTAAATGAGCAAATAAGAACTTTATTGCTTTATTATCTAGCATTCTGTTGTTCACGTAGTGTCAGGACAAAAGGTGGGATAGATAATGTGATGTAGCCACTACTTCTAGAGACTGATTCATGCTTAGAGCTACTGTAGGGAAATACATTTGGTCTTATCTGACATGAATATAATATTCTTCCTCTGAAGACTTTGTTTAAGGGATACATGTGGCTATATCTCAAGCATAGGACCTTATGGAAAGTCAGGAAATTGGTTTGTTTTAACTGATGACAGTATGACTCGTGAGACAGTGACTTACATGTTCAGATAATTTCACTAGAACATATTCCCTCCTATCTTACTCCAATGCTTCATTTTTCTGATAGCAAGCTGTTTTCTCCAAGCTATGAGAGTTTATCCTCTGCTTTCAGTTATAGTTTCTCCCATTAGGGCTGGCTGCAAGCTTTCTGTAAAGTGCCTCTAGCTTTAGCACAAGAGTGGATTTGGGGAACATACCCAGTTACGTCCAGATACAGGCTGGCCCTTTTCTGGTGAGAGACCAAGACAAGTGTTTCTGTATAGTTTACAAGGAATATTTCTTGGACGAGAATGGAGTCTGCAAACAAGAAATCTCAGAAGGGTACAGAAATCAAACGGATTGTGTTCTGTGCTTTCAGACCAAAGGCTAAGTCTTGAAAACATGATTCCTGCAACTGTTCACACTGTCCTGAGTGCTCTGTATTTATGCTGCCACAGAAAGAACTGGTTACACTCGGAGGAGAAACACAAGAAACACTAAGGACTGAAATGCGCTTGCAGCTAAAGTATCCTCATCATGAATAGGTACACAACTATCAGACAGCTTGGTGATGGGACCTACGGCTCTGTCCTCCTAGGGAGAAGCATTGAATCTGGAGAGCTAATAGCCATTAAAAAGTAAGTATTTTCATTTGTAACTTAACAGTGGATGGTCCAGGTTTTACCATTCTGTGGTCCCCATCCCTTGGCTGTGCTGATTTGAGTATTTCACATTCCATGCAATGTTTATATTTGGAGTTGTATTGGGGCAGCATGCAGAGCTCCAGATCCTTGTCTCCTCCAAAGCTCCAGCAGAAGAGAAAGAGGGTGAGGTATATAGGCTTATTGTAACAGTGCTCTGCTACTGTGTGCAGTCAAACATGTATTATGCATATTATTTAGAGTGTTCTGCAATGCTGCTTTGGAATCTGCAGCCCCTTCTGTGCTGATTACGTGGAACGTACGTTTCATGGTCTAATTTCCAGTGAAATGTTAATACTGCAGTGATAATTAACACAATGGATCTCATTGTCCATTAGCTGTATCTTTATATGCTGTTACGTACTGGTCTTTTCAGCTTAAGATTTACTTAAAATTCCTTGAGAAATCCACTTGATTTTTCTCTGCTGCTTCAGCAGTGACCTCAGTTTGTAAATGGCTTGTTTGTCCTAGTTGTGGTAAGAGACAGCTGTAAAGCGTTGCAAGCACCTTCCTGAAATACCGACCATGACCCAGGGACATACTTGTCAAAAGAGCTTTCAGTACAATGCTGTTTTGTATGAACGGTCAATAGCTGGCTTTAGCAACTTTCTAAATCCTCTGTGCTGAGGGTATTTTTCCTGTATCAAGCCTTGCCAGAGACACCTTTGATTTTCATTTTACAGCATGGTGGAAACTCAAAAATTTCAGAATAAACGAGAAGATGGTACTCTCTTAGCTTACTTGTTAATGCCAATCCATTATCAAGAACAGAAATGGCCTGGTGGCTGAACGCACAAGACAGTGACTGCAAAACCATTGCTTAATTCCACAGAATGAAGGGATTATAGTTCTTAAACTATTCTAATTATAAGAGCTGATTTCAAACTGGAAACTTACTACAATATTAAGTAATACTGAATTATTATGTAAGTTTGACATAGACTCAGATCTTCAAAGGGTGCCTAACTCCCTCTGAAATCCAGACTCTAAACAACTGGGTGTTTTTGTAAGTTTAATCTGTGCTCTTCCACGTGTGTGTGTGCTTGTGAGCCTTCATCCTGTTGGTCCTAAAGCATAGAATTATGTGTGAAAGAACTCAGTCATAATCAAAATGTATGTGAACAAATAGGACCATACATTATGCACAAATACTTGTTCAGAGTTATATTCTGGCTTAGGAGAAAACAGATCTGCCGCACAGTTTGTTCCTGTTAGAGCAGAGTTGCTTATAAGCTTGAAAGGAAAGACAATTCAAAAAGCAGTTGGCATGATAGATGCAACTCACAAGGGAGAGAGAAACATGGGGTGCAGTTTCTGAAAAGTGAAGAAATACAACTTAGAGGGGGAAAGTATTGAAATTACAGAGAAATCAAAATATAGAGAAGAGCAGCAAGAAGAATATGATAAAATTTGAGATCCAGTGAAGTGATTTAATTTGGTCTTCGTCAGATTTGTTTCAAAACTTAGTCTGAGTTGTTCATAACTGTCATAACCCTTGTTCTTGTTACAATTTGGTAGAGTCTAATTGTATACTGGAAAGAAAAATAGCATCCCCTGACTTGTTGAAGGCTCTGAAGGTTTTGCAGCAAGATAGATAAATGAAAAAAGGCAATCCTGTGTAATAGTAATGCTTTTAAATTCTATTAGCGTGTACCTTGTCTAGGAGGTAACACCTTATATTTTGATGGAAAAACTGAATTGTTAAGATGCGAGGAGACTTATGGGTCTAAGACCAGCTGATGTTGGCCATGTGTTAATAATTTTTTCCCTCTACTATTGTAGAATGAAGAGAAAGTTTTATTCCTGGGAGGAATGCATGAACCTTCGAGAAGTTAAGGTACTTGCTCCATTCAATACTTGACTTTAAATTAGACAATCCCTGTCACATTTGGGGGTAACACCAAATTCTTTCCACCCCTTTTGTCGAAAACTCCCTGCAACATGAGCTGTGGCATATGGCATTACAGTTCTGTTTCCTGGCTCTGCATTTGAGTGGGGTGTCTGTAGTCATATAAAAATTCTTATTAAAACTCTGTAGTTTTACAAAAAGGTTGTAGAGAGGTGCTTCCTCCTTGTAGTGAGTGGTGAGAGAGAGCGAGCTTTCTTATCACAAAACCTGGAGTTGATTGATGTTTGTTTTTCAGAGCTTGAGAGCACGTGCCCTTTGCTCAGCAGTAACCTTTGTACACGCAGTTGTTTCTGGATAGTTGGTTTGGGGACAGACATTTAGCATGAAGTTCTGACACCAGCAAAGCTTTAGGGGTATGTTCTAAGGACCTCCCTGAATTTCTAGTCCTTGCTATTGCTCTTGCCAACATGCAGAAAACCTAGGTCACTTTTCTTAAGTACCATGTATTGGTACTGTGTTGTGACAGCGAGAATGAACGTAGAATACACTGAAGATCTAAAAAGCAGGGAGAATGAAGACCCAAGTATGCTGGTTTTGGTTAGGATAGAGTTAGTTTTATTCCTAGCAGCTTGTATGTTTTGGATTTATGACCAAAACAGTGTTGGTAACACAGGGATGTTCTCCTTATTGCTGAGCAGTGCTTGTACAACCTCAAGCCACCTCTGTTTCTCACACTTCCCCACCAGCGACTAGGCTGAGGGTGGGCAAGAGGCAGGGAGGGGACACAGCCAGGACAGCTGACCCCAGCTGACCAAAGGGATATTCCATACGACATTGTGCTCAGCAGTAAAAGCTGAGGGACTTTTGGAGTGATGGCATTTGTCTTCCAAAGTAACCATTATGTGTGATGGAGCCCTGCTTTCCTGGAGGTGGCTGAACACCTGCCTGCCACTGGAAAACAGTGAATGAATTCCTTGTTTTGCTTTGCTTGCACGCACAGCTTTTGCTTTACCTATTAAACAGTCTATCTCAACCCATCAGTTTTCTCACCTTCTGCCCTTCTGAGTCTCTCCTGCATCCCACTGGGGGGATGAGCGAGCTCAGCTGCTCCACAATACCAAGGAAGAATTTCCAGGGTTGTATTTAGTCCTGAGGCTAACCTGACCGTTACCAGTGCGAGTACAAGAAGAGTGTGAATTCTGCCAGTAGGAAGTTACTTACAGAGAAAGTGCAATTGTTTTGGTGTGCACTGTGATGCCAGATAGCTGGCTTTTGAATGACCTGTGTGCATTGATACGTATATTGTATACGTGTCTGGTAATACTTGGGGATCTGGTCTTTGTTCTCAGAGCTGTCTGATTATTTAAAATATTGAAGAGTTTTAGAAGCCAAGTCTTCTGCATCAGTGAAATAGTTTTTTTCTTTTTCATTAGAGTAAGACCCTTATAAAATCCTGTTTGTATTTTCTGTTTCTAGTCTTTGAAGAAATTAAACCATGCCAATGTAGTAAAGCTGAAAGAAGTTATAAGGGAAAACGATCATCTGTATTTTGTGTTTGAATACATGAAGGAAAATCTTTATCAGTTAATGAAAGAAAGGTATGTGACAGCATCACCCATTCCGGATATAATTAATTACTTGCGTAATGTGCTTTTATCACCCCTGTTACTTTTCAAAGGACTTTGGATCATTTGTTTAGGCTTAGATCACTATGGCTTAAAGCTGTGTGCTGCAATAGGAGCTGTGGTTGTCACCTTTGAGCGTATCCCAGACAGTTTAGTGAGAGTTTCCAGTGTCTCTTCCCAGATTAGCCTGGCACATAAGTAGAGCGCTCTTTTGAGAGTTAGGAACTGTGGACTTTTAACAGCCCTCATGCTGAGGAGGTGCTGAACCTAGAACTTTTGATTTCTAAGTAAATATTCCAACCAGCAATGCTGTTTCTATTAGAGGGTGGTATCACCACCTCCTGTCTTACAGCTTCCTCAAATAAATGCATATATAAAAAGTGGTTGAAACGGTAATCATGAGGGGTCAAATTCTGGATTGGTTCTAGGAATATTTTTTTTCCTTGCAATTTGAACTGACATGTCCAAAGATTGTATATTTTGTTTGTCAGCATTCTCAATAAAATCTAGCTTTTTTATATTTGCTGGATCATTAATAAAGTCTTAATTTTAGCCTTTGGACCATGATAGCATCCTCCAGAGGATAGTTTGGGGCAAAATATCTTCTTGATGTGAATAGTTCTCTGAGGAGGCCATTTTCTATATGGACCATAGAATCGGCCTGGGAGATGACAGTAATCTCACTTCTTTTAACAAAGTAATGTTATTGTCACAGTATATCTCTGTGAATACTACATAAAATACCTTTTAAAGCATAAAAATACTTATTATGCATGCACAGGTATAGAACAACTTTGTCTAAATAGTACACGTATATATGGATGCTGATTTGAAATTATATGAAATGATGAATCTTGAGAAAATCATTGAAGTCTATAACATACAAACCGATTATCTTTAGGAATTTCTTAGAAATGCTTGATATATCCTACTTGCTTATGAAAACAAAAAGGGCAGATGTCTGTAAGTGTACTACACATCATATTCTCTATGGTTTAGCTAGGCCTTGGACGGGTTAGACATTGTATAAATCAAACTTTTTAGAATGCGATTTACTTGCTTAAGCCTTAGTTAAAATTGCAAGTCTTGCTGGAAGGGACTGTAGAGGAAATATGACTCTTTTTCTGCTGTAATTTAAAAAATAAGCTAGCAAATATGAAAAGCTGACTCTAGTAGCTGATCTCACTTCTGAAATATGTGATGGTCAGGTTTTTTGAGAGGAATCAAGCTCAGGAAATTGAATAAGGCCCAGACCGTCGTCTTCATTCACTGCTAGGCTCTTTCTGAATAAAATTGTCACTGATTTCCACCCCAACCCATCTCTACTTTGTTTTGGCGTGTGCAGAGGCAGCTGGTACTGAGCTGTTTGATCAGAATCCTCTCTTGGTAAGAGAGGCTGTCATTAAACCACCTGCCATAGCTGATCTTCTCGCCTGAATATTATGAGGAGAAGAACCTCTTTTTTTCAGTGGTAGCAGATGAGACTGTTTTTTCAGATAACAGAAGAGAAAGTAGCACATCAGCAGTTAGATAAATAACAAGGTAAACTCAAAAGTATGGCTTGCACATGCTTTAGAAGAGAGGCCAGAAGAAACTGTACATGAAAAGCACTAAATTAACATGAACCCTTGCTGTCTTGAGGAGCATGCCTGATGACCCATATGTGTTAAGGATTGTCCAGTTTGGCCAGTTTC
>VUYV01000024.1:2573096-2613532 GCA_008711295.1 Anarhynchus alexandrinus
AATAGCTGGCTTTAGCAACTTTCTAAATCCTCTGTGCTGAGGGTATTTTTCCTGTATCAAGCCTTGCCAGAGACACCTTTGATTTTCATTTTACAGCATGGTGGAAACTCAAAAATTTCAGAATAAACGAGAAGATGGTACTCTCTTAGCTTACTTGTTAATGCCAATCCATTATCAAGAACAGAAATGGCCTGGTGGCTGAACGCACAAGACAGTGACTGCAAAACCATTGCTTAATTCCACAGAATGAAGGGATTATAGTTCTTAAACTATTCTAATTATAAGAGCTGATTTCAAACTGGAAACTTACTACAATATTAAGTAATACTGAATTATTATGAAAGTTTGACATAGACTCAGATCTTCAAAGGGTGCCTAACTCCCTCTGAAATCCAGACTCTAAACAACTGGGTGTTTTTGTAAGTTTAATCTGTGCTCTTCCACGTGTGTGTGTGCTTGTGAGCCTTCATCCTGTTGGTCCTAAAGCATAGAATTATGTGTGAAAGAACTCAGTCATAATCAAAATGTATGTGAACAAATAGGACCATACATTATGCACAAATACTTGTTCAAAGTTATATTCTGGCTTAGAAGAAAACAGATCTGCCACACAGTTTGTTCCTGTTAGAGCAGAGTTGCTTATAAGCTTGAAAGGAAAGACAATTCAAAAAGCAGTTGGCATGATAGATGCAACTCACAAGGGAGAGAGAAACATGGGGTGCAGTTTCTGAAAAGTGAAGAAATACAACTTAGAGGGGGAAAGTATTGAAATTACAGAGAAATCAAAATATAGAGAAGAGCAGCAAGAAGAATATGATAAAATTTGAGATCCAGTGAAGTGATTTAATTTGGTCTTCGTCAGATTTGTTTCAAAACTTAGTCTGAGTTGTTCATAACTGTCATAACCCTTGTTCTTGTTACAATTTGGTAGTCTAATTGTATACTGGAAAGAAAAATAGCATCCCCTGACTTGTTGAAGGCTCTGAAGGTTTTGCAGCAAGATAGATAAATGAAAAAAGGCAATCCTGTGTAATAGTAATGCTTTTAAATTCTATTAGCGTGTACCTTGTCTAGGAGGTAACACCTTATATTTTGATGGAAAAACTGAATTGTTAAGATGCGAGGAGACTTATGGGTCTAAGACCAGCTGATGTTGGCCATGTGTTAATAATTTTTTCCCTCTACTATTGTAGAATGAAGAGAAAGTTTTATTCCTGGGAGGAATGCATGAACCTTCGAGAAGTTAAGGTACTTGCTCCATTCAATACTTGACTTTAAATTAGACAATCCCTGTCACATTTGGGGGTAACACCAAATTCTTTCCACCCCTTTTGTCGAAAACTCCCTGCAACATGAGCTGTGGCATATGGCATTACAGTTCTGTTTCCTGGCTCTGCATTTGAGTGGGGTGTCTGTAGTCATATAAAAATTCTTATTAAAACTCTGTAGTTTTACAAAAAGGTTGTAGAGAGGTGCTTCCTCCTTGTAGTGAGTGGTGAGAGAGAGCGAGCTTTCTTATCACAAAACCTGGAGTTGATTGATGTTTGTTTTTCAGAGCTTGAGAGCACGTGCCCTTTGCTCAGCAGTAACCTTTGTACACGCAGTTGTTTCTGGATAGTTGGTTTGGGGACAGACATTTAGCATGAAGTTCTGACACCAGCAAAGCTTTAGGGGTATGTTCTAAGGACCTCCCTGAATTTCTAGTCCTTGCTATTGCTCTTGCCAACATGCAGAAAACCTAGGTCACTTTTCTTAAGTACCATGTATTGTTACTGTGTTGTGACAGCGAGAATGAACGTAGAATACACTGAAGATCTAAAAAGCAGGGAGAATGAAGACCCAAGTATGCTGGTTTTGGTTAGGATAGAGTTAGTTTTATTCCTAGCAGCTTGTATGTTTTGGATTTATGACCAAAACAGTGTTGGTAACACAGGGATGTTCTCCTTATTGCTGAGCAGTGCTTGTACAACCTCAAGCCACTTCTGTTTCTCACACTTCCCCACCAGCGACTAGGCTGAGGGTGGGCAAGAGGCAGGGAGGGGACACAGCCAGGACAGCTGACCCCAGCTGACCAAAGGGATATTCCATACGACATTGTGCTCAGCAGTAAAAGCTGAGGAACTTTTGGAGTGATGGCATTTGTCTTCCAAAGTAACCATTATGTGTGATGGAGCCCTGCTTTCCTGGAGGTGGCTGAACACCTGCCTGCCACTGGAAAACAGTGAATGAATTCCTTGTTTTGCTTTGCTTGCACGCACAGCTTTTGCTTTACCTATTAAACAGTCTATCTCAACCCATCAGTTTTCTCACCTTCTGCCCTTCTGAGTCTCTCCTGCATCCCACTGGGGGGATGAGCGAGCTCAGCTGCTCCACAATACCAAGGAAGAATTTCCAGGGTTGTATTTAGTCCTGAGGCTAACCTGACCGTTACCAGTGCGAGTACAAGAAGAGTGTGAATTCTGCCAGTAGGAAGTTACTTACAGAGAAAGTGCAATTGTTTTGGTGTGCACTGTGATGCCAGATAGCTGGCTTTTGAATGACCTGTGTGCATTGATACGTATATTGTATACGTGTCTGGTAATACTTGGGGATCTGGTCTTTGTTCTCAGAGCTGTCTGATTATTTAAAATATTGAAGAGTTTTAGAAGCCAAGTCTTCTGCATCAGTGAAATAGTTTTTTTCTTTTTCATTAGAGTAAGACCCTTATAAAATCCTGTTTGTATTTTCTGTTTCTAGTCTTTGAAGAAATTAAACCATGCCAATGTAGTAAAGCTGAAAGAAGTTATAAGGGAAAACGATCATCTGTATTTTGTGTTTGAATACATGAAGGAAAATCTTTATCAGTTAATGAAAGAAAGGTATGTGACAGCATCACCCATTCCGGATATAATTAATTACTTGCGTAATGTGCTTTTATCACCCCTGTTACTTTTCAAAGGACTTTGGATCATTTGTTTAGGCTTAGATCACTATGGCTTAAAGCTGTGTGCTGCAATAGGAGCTGTGGTTGTCACCTTTGAGCGTATCCCAGACAGTTTAGTGAGAGTTTCCAGTGTCTCTTCCCAGATTAGCCTGGCACATAAGTAGAGCGCTCTTTTGAGAGTTAGGAACTGTGGACTTTTAACAGCCCTCATGCTGAGGAGGTGCTGAACCTAGAACTTTTGATTTCTAAGTAAATATTCCAACCAGCAATGCTGTTTCTATTAGAGGGTGGTATCACCACCTCCTGTCTTACAGCTTCCTCAAATAAATGCATATATAAAAAGTGGTTGAAACGGTAATCATGAGGGGTCAAATTCTGGATTGGTTCTAGGAATATTTTTTTTCCTTGCAATTTGAACTGACATGTCCAAAGATTGTATATTTTGTTTGTCAGCATTCTCAATAAAATCTAGCTTTTTTATATTTGCTGGATCATTAATAAAGTCTTAATTTTAGCCTTTGGACCATGATAGCATCCTCCAGAGGATAGTTTGGGGCAAAATATCTTCTTGATGTGAATAGTTCTCTGAGGAGGCCATTTTCTATATGGACCATAGAATCGGCCTGGGAGATGACAGTAATCTCACTTCTTTTAACAAAGTAATGTTATTGTCACAGTATATCTCTGTGAATACTACATAAAATACCTTTTAAAGCATAAAAATACTTATTATGCATGCACAGGTATAGAACAACTTTGTCTAAATAGTACACGTATATATGGATGCTGATTTGAAATTATATGAAATGATGAATCTTGAGAAAATCATTGAAGTCTATAACATACAAACCGATTATCTTTAGGAATTTCTTAGAAATGCTTGATATATCCTACTTGCTTATGAAAACAAAAAGGGCAGATGTCTGTAAGTGTACTACACATCATATTCTCTATGGTTTAGCTAGGCCTTGGACGGGTTAGACATTGTATAAATCAAACTTTTTAGAATGCGATTTACTTGCTTAAGCCTTAGTTAAAATTGCAAGTCTTGCTGGAAGGGACTGTAGAGGAAATATGACTCTTTTTCTGCTGTAATTTAAAAAATAAGCTAGCAAATATGAAAAGCTGACTC
This sequence comes from Anarhynchus alexandrinus, assembly GCA_008711295.1. Classification (NCBI taxonomy): domain Eukaryota; kingdom Metazoa; phylum Chordata; class Aves; order Charadriiformes; family Charadriidae; genus Anarhynchus; species Anarhynchus alexandrinus. The sequence continues at coordinate 2,577,152 of VUYV01000024.1, forward strand.
TAGTAGCTGATCTCACTTCTGAAATATGTGATGGTCAGGTTTTTTGAGAGGAATCAAGCTCAGGAAATTGAATAAGGCCCAGACCGTCGTCTTCATTCACTGCTAGGCTCTTTCTGAATAAAATTGTCACTGATTTCCACCCCAACCCATCTCTACTTTGTTTTGGCGTGTGCAGAGGCAGCTGGTACTGAGCTGTTTGATCAGAATCCTCTCTTGGTAAGAGAGGCTGTCATTAAACCACCTGCCATAGCTGATCTTCTCGCCTGAATATTATGAGGAGAAGAACCTCTTTTTTTCAGTGGTAGCAGATGAGACTGTTTTTTCAGATAACAGAAGAGAAAGTAGCACATCAGCAGTTAGATAAATAACAAGGTAAACTCAAAAGTATGGCTTGCACATGCTTTAGAAGAGAGGCCAGAAGAAACTGTACATGAAAAGCACTAAATTAACATGAACCCTTGCTGTCTTGAGGAGCATGCCTGATGACCCATATGTGTTAAGGATTGTCCAGTTTGGCCAGTTTCATTTTTTTCCCCTTTTTTAGTTCACTGCCCCACATAGTCTTAACATTATGTCACATAGTCTTAATGTAATGTGTTATGGCAGTTCTGCAAATACTGTGTAAATTTTATTGGAGAAATAAACTACATGAGGGTGCTTAAAATATATCTAGTAGTTTTATTGTCATTGTTACCTTTTATCTTTGGTTCATTAGATAGCATGAGCTAATGTGTGAACTTAATCATTAATATTTATTTCTTCCCTTTTCTTTTATCCCACAGAAACAAACTTTTTCCTGAGTCTACAGTTAGGAATATTATGTATCAGATCCTGCAAGGGCTTGCATTTATCCATAAGCATGGTAAGTTATGTTTTAGCTGTAAACATTTTGAATTAGAGCAAGATAGTGTCTGTGTAAGGTTTTTTTATGAGTACACTAACAATTACATTACTAGCTTTAGTAAAGGGAGTGATCAAAAGAATGACACTATATGAGAGATTCAAATTACTGAAAATACCCATATTTTATAGTTGCTTGATATTTTAGTCTGAAGGTTTGCTCAGTTCCTTTTCTGTAGATTTCTACTTTCTCAAACTGGCAGCTGGCCACTTTCTAAAACTCATCTGATGTTAATGGGCACGTTTCTTGATAGATTTAGAGGTGCCCTGAAATTGAGAATAAAGGAAAAATTACTCTTTTTCTCAAGGTATGCACAGATACGTGAATAAAATGCGCATTCTCTGTAAGATACACTTAAAGTAATAGAGTCAGAGTGACAAACAGCTTTCATTGCATGGCCTTCCAACTAATTTTTACAATAATGATAAAAGCTAAAGCTGATGTACCAGCCAGTCGTAACAAGACCCCCTTAACTAATAAAAAAAGAATTACTTATTTTAGTGATGACTTCCTCACCATGTTTTGCTGCACTCTGCAATTCTGCCTGCTAAATACACTGTAGTGTATGTTGCCGGTCAGCTCTCGGGGTTACCAGAAGAGAAATAACATCAATGGCCAAAGTCCTTGGAAGTGAAAGGCTTGTAGGACTAGCATTTCAGTTCACTTGACGAACACATTTAACTTTATTTTGCAAAACATTTTCAAGCTAATGGCTTTATTCTCTCTTCTAATGGGGCTTGGATGCACTTCTGAAACCAGACTAGAAATTCCAGTCTGTTCCAGTGAGATACAAACTATTTAAAACCAGAAAAATAATATGATTTATTTGCAAAAGTCTAAGCCACCTTTTTTTTAATAAATCACCAGATGGATCACAACCTTTCAGAATACTTTTTACTGCTATTTAACGTACTATAGCTATAAAGAATGAACAATTTTGTGTCAAAACTAACTATCTTGTTCCCTGACCTGCTACACAGTAGATTGATATTTCTGCCAAGATGTTGCAAATCTGTAGTTACAAAGATCTGGAAATTCATGGAAGCCCGACAGGATAGTCTTGATGGCCTTGTGGCTCACAGTGTAAGACTGGGCGTCCCAAGATTCTCTCTGCAACAGTTCTGGAAAAATCACATGAACTTTTTTCACCTCTCTTTATTTCTATATTCCACTCCTGTATGACACAGAAATGCTTGCCCAGTAAACTTTTTATGTTCTTTGTCCACCCAAGCTCTTAGCATCTTTTCGTATTTGAATACACGGTCAATTGCTCTTTTTACAAGTTTGCCATGAAATAAATTGCCTCAAAAGTATTCTGTTGGTGCATTGCATGTCTGTGCAGCAAAATACAGAAGTGATTGTACTAAATGCTAAAAGCAACCTTGATTGCCCTGTCTGGTACTTTCCATTAAGAGGCAGTAGTTCAAGCTGGCACCAGGATATCTACTTCCTACTCCTAGGAAGGACATAACCTACTGGTTGGTAAAAATCTGCAGTGCTATATCTTCAGTGCTGTCACGTATTAATCTAGCAAATAAACATTAATATAGTTATACTGGACAATGTAGACACATCCTTTGTGAATGTTCATTCTGTTCTCTTTGGGAGCATATTCAAGGCCATGGAAAAAACTAAGCATGTTGGAAGGTCTCTGAAAAGGTGGTTAAAGAGCTCTAGTAAGGTACTACAGAAGGAGCTGTATATAGGAAACAGTGGTCTCAGATATCTGCAAGAAATAAGCATGAGGACAAGTTTTCCAGACTAAGGGTGGAAGGAAATTTCAGAGACAGTAGTCAGTAATATTCCAGCCCTCTTCTCTCATTTATATTGAGAGAGCTCTTGCCAAATGCTCATTTGTGATCCAAGTTTTGCTGAATGGAGTACTAAAAAATACGCTGAGATCCCTTGTCTGATAGGGTGATCAGTAACTGAGTGCTTGCAGATTCTTATGTTCTCAGATTTAAAAAGAAGCTTCAAAGTGCAAAAAAATTACCTCATATTTTAATTTGTATTCTGTTTAAAAGAGCTTTTGAAGTAATTTTTGATGTCTTTATTGCACAGTTTCCAGCACAATTAGAATTAAACTAACATTAAAATGGTGTATTTTTTTCTATGTTAAAGAAGTGTCACTTGAATGGGAGATACCTGACAGAATACTCTGAATTATTAGAAGATAGTCAGCTTGTATATGCTGTTCTTCGCAGTCTGACTGATCAACCATTATACTGACTAGCTCTGATCACATACGACTTTGAACTCTGTGTTGTGCTATTCAAGCTTCAGCAGTAAAAAACTAAAGCAAAACAATCCAGGTGGAAGATAAAGGCTACAGCTGGGGGTGACGTTGCAATGTGCATCAATATTTCATTTGAATTTTAGGGTTCTTTCACAGAGACTTGAAACCCGAAAACCTGCTTTGCATGGGACCAGAACTTGTGAAAATAGCAGACTTTGGCTTAGCCCGAGAAATCCGATCTAGACCTCCTTACACTGACTATGTATCCACAAGATGGTAAGTGCTAGTATTCACCTACATTGTGTGAAACTTACAATCAAGCCTTTAAAGAATAAAGTATTACATTTGTGCTGAAGGTAATACCACTTTTGGTGCTCCTCTTTCTGAAACTTTTATTCAAGCTTGTCATAATTCGAAAAGCTTCAGTTAGTGCAAGACAGTTTGCAGACAGCAGCAGCACACGAGCGAAAACGGGACTTGATAAGACAGGTGGGATGTGCTGGGATTGCTCTATGTCAGGAAGGCATTAGAGAGCTTACGAGAGCTTATGTAGGTTTTAATTCTTCATTCTAGGGGAAAAAAATGAAGTCTTATGTATGGGATAGGAGAGGATAGCAGCTTTTTAAGGGATGTTTGCTCTTCACAGCAAAGACTGAAGAGCTGAATGGTTTCATGTATGTCTGTTTGAATTGTGTTGATTGATGGGATTTGTTTCTTTCTTTTTTCTCTTTTACAGGTACAGGGCTCCTGAAGTCCTTCTGAGATCCACCAGCTATAGTTCTCCAATAGATATTTGGGCTGTTGGTTGTATAATGGCAGAAGTTTACACACTGAGGCCTCTCTTCCCAGGCGCCAGTGAAATTGATACTATATTCAAAATTTGCCAAGTCTTGGGGACGCCAAAGAAGGTAGTTACAGTGACATTCCACGCTGCAATACCAGTGGAGGTGTTTTGCAATACAGAATAGCACAACAGCAATAAGCGTAAAAGTAATCAATTTTCATGCTTACTGCTATTGTATGTCATTGATCTCAGATATAGTAAACTTATAAAGGAAAACTATTTTCTGTGAAATAAGCATTATGTAATTATGCTATAAAACCTGACATTTAGAGGAGGAGAAATAGACCCCTCAACAGCAAAGTCATTAGACTGAGATTTCATTAGGTGGAAATTCCATTTTCTCATGCATATTGCACATAAACCTGTGGTTTAAGAGGCTAGAAATTAGAATCATGGCAAGACTCGTGTGTCCTGATTCCATTTGTGCCTTTGACTTGGTTGGATGTAAAGCAAGACTTAACTCTCACCAGAGGTTTGAGGTGAAAGTGTCTAGTGAAATCTTTAAAACAGTCTAGAGCAAGCTGGATGCGGTCTGTTACTGATAGGAGAATATATGCTAGTGTACTTAGGCACTGTGATATTTTACAGCTGAATTTTCTTTGTGATTGGAAATCTCATTCTTCCAGAACGACTGGCCTGAAGGCTACCAACTTTCAGCTTCCATGAATTTTCGCTGGCCTCAGTGTGTACCTAACAACCTAAAAACCCTCATACCTAATGCTAGCAGTGAAGCGGTGCAGCTCATGAGAGATATGCTGCAGTGGGACCCCAAAAAGCGGCCAACAGCTAGTCAGGTTTGGTTTTGTTTTCTTCTTCTCACATCTGCATATGACGCTTCCTTTCACTGCAGGGCACCTTTTATAGACAGTCATTTAACAGTTGCTCAGGGGTGTAGTTCTTAGAAGGGAGAAGAGCAGACACCAAGATTGAGTTTGGAAAGGGCCTCTGGAGGTCATCTGGACCAACCCTCTGCTCTAGGCAACAAGTGTCAGTGCTCAGTCGCCCTCACAGTAAAAAAGCGTTTCTTGATGTTCAGAGGGAATCTCCTGTGTTTCAGTTTGTGCCCATTGTCTCTGGTCCTGCCACTGGGCACCACTGAAAATAGCCTCACGCCACCTTCTTTGCACCTTCCCTTTAGGTATTTACATACTTTGATAAGATTGCCCTGGAGCTTCTCTTCTCCAGGCTGAACAGTCCCAGCTCTCTTAGTCTTTCCTCATATGTGAGATGCTCTGGCCCCTTATCATCTTTGTGACCCTTCACTGGACTCTCTCCATTATGTCCATCTCTCTTTTCTGCTGGGGAGACCAAAACTGGACAGAGCACTCCAGGTGTGTCCTCACCAGTGCTGAGCAGAGGGGAAGGATCACCGCCCTTGGCCTGCTCACAACGCTCCTGCTCAGGCAACCCAGGATACTGCTAACCTTATTTGCAGCAAGGGCATTTTTGTAGCTCATGTTCAACTTGGTTTCTATCAGATCCTTTTCTGCAAAGCTGCTTTCCAGGTAGTTTATCCCAGCATGTACTGGTGCTCAGGGTTGTTCCTCCCCAGGTGCAGAACTTGGTATTTCCCCTTGTTGAACTCAATGAGGTTCCTGTCAGCCCTTTTCTCCAGCCTGTTGAGGTCCCTCTGGATGGCAGCACAACCCTCTGGTGTATCAGCCACTCATTACCGTTTTGTGTCATCAGCAAACTTGCTGAGGGAGCACTCTGCACCACCATCGCCATCATTAATGGAGATGTTGAACTGTATTTGCCCCAATATTGACCTCTGGGGTACACTGATACCTACTGGCCTCCAGCCAGACTTTGTTCCCCTGATCCACCACTCTGGGCCGGGCCACTCAGTCAGCTTTCAATGCGCCTCACTGTCTGCTCATCCAGCCCAGTGTTGCCTGGATAAAGCTAGCCTGTGCAAGGCAGTTTGCAGAGCAGTCTCAGCTCAACAGCGCTGTAGATACGCCCCAACATCCCGTACATAAGCATAGCCCAAGTCATCAGTGTTGCACAAGAAATGGTCCAGTTGATGTTGTTAATGGTAGCCACTGGTTTCAGGTATCAGTACTGTAGTGACAGTACTCAGCTAATGAAATGAGCAGGGCACCTTTTGAAAAACAGATGTGTTTCTGAGTTCAAATCTGACTTGACTTCAGTAGGACCGTAGCCGAACCTTTGTGATTATATCAGACCTTCAATACAAATTGTAATAAAGCTTTAAAGCTAATTAAAGCAGTTAAAAAGTACAATAGATTAAGAACTCTCAAAGGTAATGAAAAGCAAAAAATACTGACTGTAACTTAGTATTAAGAGTCATTAATGAATGTTTTACAGTAAGGTACAAATATGGTGAGGAATGTGAGCTTTTGGAAGCTTTTTGCAGGAAGGGAAGATGAGTATACCTGAAACAGCAAGATGGGCAGAGATGAATTGCCTTTACTGACAACTCCTTAATTACTTGTAAGGCAGGATAAAGATATTTTTACCAACATGTCTTCCAAAAAAGAGAGAGGCTAATTTTCATAAAGGTTATATTTTGTTTCACTTGATCAGTCTTGGAATTGGAGAATGGAAGAGATGGGATGTCTCTGGGGTCATTCAAGTCTTGATCGCTGAATCTGTGATGACAGGTGTGCATGTGTTTGCACATACGCATGCACACATGCACATGAAGAGACAGCAGATAATGAAACATCCCTCTCTCTAGATGCCATATACCTGGTTAAGTATCTTACTTCTGCAGAACCTTTTCTTTTTGTGCAAGTCCACAGAGGGTTTGATAAGTTGGTATCTGTTGAAACTTTTCTACTATTGCAGCATTATTCTGAAGTGGATTGTGCTTACTAAAATCTAGTGTTGAGAGATGCGTTTTCTCCTGTTTCCCACCCCAGAGAAAAAGGAAATTAAATTTGTACTGTCATGTAGGGCTGGAGTAAGTTAAAAACTTCTGTTTCCTAGGTTGGATCCTAACATCTTCATTATGTTTTAGGCACTTCGATATCCGTACTTCCAGGTTGGGCATGCCCTGGGCGTTCAGGAACTGGGGAAACAAAAGGAACTGCATAATAAATCATCTCTGCATATTAAGCCTGTCCCTCCAGCACAACCCCCTCTGAAACCTCACGCCCGCATTTCGTCAAGGCCTTTTCAACAAAGCCAGTCTTCTCAGCACTTGGTATACCCATATAAGACAGACAACTCTGGGGCTGAGCACAGTAACTACTTACAGGAGGACAAGTCTAACCAGGTTCTTCTGCCTGCAATTCACAATAAGGTTCCTCAGCAGGTAATGGTCTATCTAGCGTAAGATACACCTCCTGATACACTGCCTGATTTTTCCTTAATTGTGTTTGCTTTTCTTGTTCTCTTTCATAAGGTTCTTACGCTTTACTAAAAGGACAGGAAATGGGAATGAAGAATAGTTATAACTTTCTGATAGAAACTGGAAGTTACTGTGTTGAAATCTAAATAAAATTGCTATAAAACAAGCAAGTTGATTTCTCATTTCAAAGCCATTTTATGCTTCCCATTGTTGTAAAGCACCACTTAAAGGATGACACTGGGACTTCATGAGTAAGAAGGATGTACAGTGGTCAGAATATTAATGGGACTAATGCTGGAGCGAAAAGTATTAAGCTAAATAGTATTGAAATGAGGCGGAAGAGGGGAGGGCTATTGCCTTAATCCATTTAAGGCATCCAATTTAGGTGACTGAGAGTAATAGTCCCTTTGGGCTTCTATACTGGCCATGGAAAACAACAGATTCTTCTTTCAGCATAATAACCCACCATTTCTGTTGATTATACATGGAGACTGGATTCATAAGATAGATGACGAGAGCAGACAGTTTGAATGCTGCTGCTGCTAAGACATCATTCTTAAGTAGGGTCTGTACTGGCCTTGTACAGAGTCGCACAAGGTTGAAATGTGCTGATGACCTTAAATGGCTGAAGAGACACAAATTTGTACTTACGCTGTCCCGCAAGAAAAATACATTTTATAAATGTCTGGGCACGGGCTTGTGGAAACATGAACGTGCATGCAGTTTTGTACTCTTACGGTGGGTCAAGAAGTCAAAAATTGACCGTGAGCTAGTTGTTTGGGACGTGTATAATGAAATGTAAATAGAATTGGAATTGAGACCTAAGAAATTTATTCTGTCAGTGCAAGATACTTTATCACAGGATGAAATGCAGAAGATATGTAATAATGTCTACAGGCTACAGATTGTGTTCGTAGCGTGTTTAATGAAAGATTAGGTTTCCATTATTTCAGCTCTACTACTACTATTACTCTTTGAGACAGGAAAAAAAAGTCATCTTTGTTCCTGTAGCCTGGTGTAAGTGCGTGGGTTTGTTTCTTTTCAATCTTTATAACAGAAAACATCTGCTGGGACTGAGAATATAAATGGTGAACTTAAACCAAAAACTAGACGAAGATGGGGACATCTTGCTAGAACAGTGAAGAGTTCTGAAGACTGGGATGACTTGGAAGACCTTGATTTCAGCTCTTCCATCACGAAGATGGACTTGAAAAACAAGAAGAGGCAGAGCGATGAAACTCTGTGTAGGTAAGTTGGTTTCTTTTATGTTCATGTGCTATTTGGTCTTATATCCTTAGGGTTTCCCTCTTTTTTCATAATGTTGCTCTTTACACTTTCTATGGATCTAGAAACATATATCCAGGCTGGTAAAGGACATGCAGCTTGTCTCTCTCCTGCTTTGCCTTGGCTGCTTGTTGAATGCTGACCTTTGAATTGCAACACCTTTCTTGATGGACAGTGCACCCTTCTATACAATTCCTTGTTCATTTTTCCCCATTCAAAATGATGCTTTGCTTAAGTCCTCCCAAGTTAATCTTTGAATATATAGTTTCTATTTCGCATGCGAACCAGTTTTACATATTCCACACATATGAACTGTTTTGGGTGACTTTCATCCATGGAAACTATGGCTTATACACAGTAGAGAAAAACTTACTGAGTTTTTATAAAAACTTTAAGAGCAATATATAAGGGAACTAGAAGCACTAATCTGATTTTCAGGGGCATTTGTATGGCTTCAGGCTGAAAATATTCCCTGTTGTCTGTGTGTTTATGCTGTAGCAAACACAGTATGAGGAAATGATTCCTGGAGATGGGATGGAGATGAGAAGGCCAACTGTGGATAAACATATGCTATAAGAATTGAACTAAGTGTAGCAATTTTTGGGTTATAGATTTGAAAGCATTTTGGACCTGAAGCCTTCGGATGCTGTAGGCTCTGGCAGCAGTGCACCTTCCCATGCGACCTTTCCACAGCAGGACACTCCCACATTGCGAGTTTCTGCAGCAAAGCAACACTACTTGAGACATTCTAGGTATCTACCTGGTTAGTAAAAAATACTTATTTCTTTTTCTTCCTGTAATTCCAACAGGAGTATGAAGTAGTTGTTGGTACATGAGGCTTTATCTTTCGAGTTTGTGGACGGGGGGCTGCAGCTTAAAGAAAATGAGGAGAGCAAGCGCTTTGCTAATGTAGATGGTTGTGATACAAACTACATTCTAGCAGTCCAGCAACTAGATAAATCCTGCATACAAAGAGGGGACAAGATTCTTGGTACTTCTTCCTCCTGGATACTCATACTTTGAAGCGTGTTAGAAAATGTCTGTTAATGTGCCGAGCTGTTCCCTGTTTCCCTAAGAAGGATAAGACTGGAAAATAAAGTGCTTAAAGTTTACCTCATAAGTATGTAATACCATGAACAAAAGAAGCTAACTAACAATGGGAATATGCTTTGCTGTATCTTGGAGTTAAATTGAATGCAAATCCTGTCTATAGAGGAATTGCATGCCTGTCTTCATGTTAACTTCTGCTATACTGAGACCAGCACTGGGGCAGGATGAAGTACAGGAGGTAAACAGCATGGCTGCTTGTACTTAAAATAAGCTGAACATAAATGTATCCTCTTTCATAATTTCTGTTTATAAAGGCAGTATTAGCTGTTCATTAACTTGTAGTACTAGTACTTCAAAATTAATTAAGTAACCTAGAAGGTATCGTGATGGTAAACTCCATCTTTTTTCCTGAAACAGTTAATTTCAATGACTTTCAAATTGGATCACTTAAGTAGAGTTTTCATGGCTAAAAGCTGTGTTAGTAGAGGAGGTTGTAAAACATTGATCCCAAGCCTGCTGTTGCTTTACAGTAAATTATGAGCACATCCTTGCATGTTAGATACCCTGCTTAAATATGGGATGTATATTAAATACAAATAATATGTGCATACGAACTCTACTGCAAACTGCACAATTTGTGGTTTCAGTAGATACACCAAAGAAGAGTACAGTACTACGAGAAATGTAATCTGCCATTATTTACTCTCAGGTTATCTTGCCACTGTTAGGCTAAAATGCTGTGTTTGGTACGAAGCATAGGTTTCATTTACATAGCAAGGTTCGCCTTCTGTGACTTGAGTATTTGTAGCCTTGATGTAAGGATCCTGTCCCTTGACACAAGCAGCCATTGATGCTCGTGGAACTATTTACAGTATTATCTTTGCAGGAACGGGGCCTATGGCTTGCCAAGGCATTCCTGCATGGATGGGAGGTGACCCAGAGGCACGTTAGAATGAAAGGGTTTTGGTTAAGTTCACTGAACTGGGCAACTGCTTTAAGGTTGTGCATCAGATGGAATGAATGCAAGCCTGTGTAACAAATTGCAGTATGGTAATTTTTGCGTTTTTGCAATAGGAATAAGCACAAGGAATAACATAGTGTCCACTTCAAACAAAGAGTCTGTTCCGTCTAATCCCTGGCCCAGTTCTGGTTTGCCTGGGAAAGCTTCTGGTTTGGGAGGAAGTGTTAACAGGATGAATTCAGGTAAGAAACTGTACTTAACACTCTGAGAAAATAGGTGATGTCTCTGCAATTCCAGACAGCTGTATTTTGTGGTTACCCATTTCTAATACATCGTCAATTCGGAGATATTTGCTACTGTGCCTGTTCTTTCTCTTGACATCAGTTATGAGCACTGTTCCTTGGATTTGGAGACTACCTTAAACTGAAACATAGTAATTTCTTCTAATGAATCCCCAAAAGTCTGGTTTGAAGTACCACATGCATAGAAGGTTGGATGGCTTAAGTCTCTTCAACCTGAAATGCTTCATCTCACCCTCAATTTCCCTTGTCAGTTTTCTGTAAGTCATGGTTTCAGGTTTGCAAGTTATTTAGCCCAGCTGGTGCATAAATGGTCATAGAGGAGGAAGCAGGTCTAAATTGAACAAGCCATACACACCACTCTTGTTACGTGAATAAAGCAAATAAAATCTATCATCTATCATCATGTCTAATTGATGCTGTTTGAAATACTGGAATAATTATAGCTTTGAAAATTTCAGACAAAAAGCAAAACTCTTCAATTTTTCTTCTTCAGGTTTTTGGGGCATTTGGTATTTCAGGTATTTAATCCCTATTATTTGATTTGAAGTAATTAATTTGTAGCTTTTTACATTAGATTTTACCAGATGTACTTAAACATGTTGATGTTTCTAGATTGTATCTATGTGCTCCCTCTGAATCTTTCTTGACTTCAGTTTTTCATGTGATGTTACAGTTCTGCAGCACAGTACTTGTTTTGCATATGTTGTTAAGAAAGTGTTTGATTGAGAAAATTTCTGTTGCATCTTGGCCCAAAGAAGCATTTTGGGCCTTTAGAAACTCTTGTTTAAAAAATAAAAAACTTAATATTCTGTATGTAATTTAATCAGAAAATTGTTCTTTAAAGATTCAAGATGGGAGGATGTTGTAAATGGCTAAACTACATGAGAACCTAGCACATGTCTCCTTCCTGGCTCTTCTACAAGTTTTTGCTTCTTTTGTAGCTGCATAGGATACCATTAGATTTTTTCCTTTTTTTACTTACTACCATAATTTCCCACAATATGCTTTGCCACTGCTCTACTGCTCTAGTACATTATAGGCATATGTGCCATGGATCTGATCTGTGCATGCTAACTTGTTTAGTGTCCATCTGCGTTACGACTCAATACTGGTTTATTTGTATCTATTTTTGATCCAGTTTCTACAGCTTATCCTGCAGGTCATGCAGATCTGTTCCTGCTCATCTTAGGGACAAGTTTTGTAGCTGACTTTCAAAATTTGGAATGTGAATTTGTCCCAGTTTATTAAGTTGCACTCTTACTGGCTTTAGTAAGAGCCTTGTGTGACACCAGAGCCGCAGACTCACTGCATAGAAATCGAGAATGTAGTTGTAGGACCCAGTTGTTGAAAGTCAAACAAAATAATTGCAGCTGAAATGCTAAGTTTTGAACGCTTTGAGAAACCTTGAAAAAGCTGAGATGTCAAGGAGAAGCAGAAATTGCTGTTGTAAGAGCGCAATTTGTACCTGTTTTCCATTCATCTTTAATGCAGTCTGATGCTGGCGGTCTCCTGAATGCAGGCATGTATAGGATCTGTGGATTTCTAGTGTCTTCATTGAAGTTCCTGTTTTCATCAGTCCTTGATCAGGCTTGATCTTGAATATGACCCATCAACGCACACCTTTATCATCTGCCGATAGTGTGGGAGATCCATTGTGTTGAGCTCAAGTGTTCCTTGCCATTTCTTTCAGGGCCTGTAGGATCAAGCGGTCTAACTAGTGGTTATATCCCTTCATTTCTGAAGAAGGAAGTAGGCTCTGCTGGGCAGAGGGTTCAGTTAGCACCAGCTGTGGATCCATCTTCTAGTAAGTATAGTAACAAAGTTGTCTTGGTCCCTTGCTCATTACTCTGGTAATGCTGGATATACGCAGCACTGAACTACGTATCTTTGCTTTACTTTATTTGTAAGTATCTGACTGACTGGAACTACAGTTCATAGCCTTGCAGAACTTCATACGAAGGACTTGGGATATTTTTACTTTGTTTATGAAATATGTGGTTTTATCCACAGCATATTTCAGTGGAACCTAGAGGTTGGTGTGAGAGCTGGCACAGAATTCACACTTGTCAAATCAATGATATAAATACTCCTTGTCTGATAAGGTTTTAGGGATTGCGTCCACTGTTTCACATCAGCAAATTCCGTTTACAAAGGAGGCTTATTTCCTGAAGAAATAAGGAACTGGACCTGCATCCAGTTGCCATTCAATGTGGATAGCTACTCACTGAACCTTTATGCCATTGCATTTTCTTTTGTCCCTTAGATTATGCTTCTCTGAAGTCAGCAAGACCCCATCTCGGACGGCCATTGTTCAATTCACCTACAAAAAGCACACCAAGGTTAATGCCTCTCCCACCACCAGCTCAGCCGATCCACGGCCGTGTTGACTGGTCTGCAAAGTATGGTGCTCACCGGTGATGTGTGGAAATACTCTCTGAACCAGTGCGTGTTTCCCATGAAATGGTGGCTAACACGAGACAATTTGATACTGTTTTGTATACCTGTAAATTTAAAAGAAACAGATCTTCTATGAGCGAGACATTTTTTGAAGGGTGTTTTTTTACTTTTATTTGTATTAATTTGAATGCAATCTTGTACCTTTTTGTATAAAATTGTTTTGTTATATAATTGGGTCCAGTTATTTTCATAAATCTGATGCATTTTGTATATATGGCTTAGGGGGTTTGCCATTTTTATATGACAAATTTTTATAACAAACTTTTTTAAAATTTAACTTCTCCTTTATTAGATTCAACTTTTTTATAAAAGTGGATAAGAAAAGCAAAGTGGTGCAATATTGCAGTGGAAGAGAAGTACTGAGGAGGGGGCATTCAATAGACATTTTCTGAAGTTTATGTGCTAAACGAGGCTGTATAATTTCAGTGATACTATGTCTTGATGCCACACTTCTGTTGTCCTATACTCATTTGCTGTGTACTGTCATCAAAGGACTGAGTGACTAACAGTCTAAACTCTTCTCCGCAGTCACTGAGAGACTGCTGAAGGACAGTGGGAGGCTTTTTTTTTTAATTTATTTTTGCCTTTACAAGGTTTTTCTTGGACTGCTCTTCAGTTTTCCAGCTCCATTCTTTTGCTTTTACCAAATTTGGGGAATCTTCTTGTTTGGTGAAGTGTGAATACGCTTCTGTAGATCTGTTTTCTGGCACAGTGCTCTTTTGTCCTACTTCAAAGTTGCTGCTTGGCATTGTTCTCTATGAAATAGAATGTGGACCTACCTCTGTTAAATTCATTTAAATTTTCTAATGATTCCCAAGGAGAAAGATCAGATTCCGCTGCTTTCTTTTTTGTTGTTGTTGGGAATATAAGATCTGAAGACATGTTTAAGACAGTATTAACAATTATAAAGCTGGTTTCAGAGTAACAAAGTATTAGTGATACGCCAGCAGCAGAGTTTAAGGAAATGGTATCTATGCAGCTGACTTAATTTTCACAACTGTTTTAATTCACTTTTGGGGAAAAAAAAAAAATCCAGAGGAAATGAGTCAGTTTAAGCTTACTTCAGTTGTTCTTCACTTCAATACATCTTTGCTTACATTGTGAAGAATATGTCAGCTTCTGTAAATGAGGCCCCCAGGCTCTACTGGGAAACATGGGATCTTACCTGGCCCTGCTAAAACATGTTCTAAAATTGTGGTTGATTTCACAGAAGGTGATGCAGCTCTTTGAGGAGCAGTTTAACTCAGTTTATAAGAGAAAATTAATTATCAGGTTATAGAGAAAAGAAAATAGCCCCTTAGTCTGGTTTAATTCTGCACTGGAAAGGAGTGCCAGAGTCCAGCCATCAGCACAAGATTGATTTGGGTGTTCCTGCGCCTCCTGCAGTGCTATGGGAGAGCGTCTTTTATGGCTGTGTTTTGGAACAGCACCATCAAAGCTGAAGTGTGCTGTGAAAACGCATCTTCCTGCAGAAGCCTACAGAAATGCTCACCTTTTGGGAAACCTCATCTGAGCTCATGTTATGAACAGATCAGGCAAATCTTGTATTTATGAGACTTAAGTCCAAAGGGATCAGAGCAGGTACGGTTCTTGGCATCCGGCTGTTTCGAAGGAGCTGAATGGCTCGTGTGTCAGTGAGACTCTCTCCGTGGGATCTGCTGGCACCCACAAGGGGCAGTCGCTGGGGACTGCAGACAGCATACGCTGGCCTTTTCAGTGCTTCCTGTGGAGAAGGCATGGGACTGGGGGGGAACGGTACCCTAGAGTAGGCTGCTGGCTCAGTGCTGCAGGGGGAACCGTGAGGAGCACTGGTCACTGCTTTTATGGTCTCAGTCCAGAGTGAGACAGTACAAGACAAAAAGGGAGCAGAAGGGTCTATGCATTTAAGAAAAAGTATGCGTACAAGACTTACACATGCCAAGGACATGTTATGTGTCCAGCTACTCCGTTATTTGTTCATAGCAAGCACTAACTCCAAACCATACCTAACTGCTTCCAAAGCAGTGATGCCAATGCGTAGCGGTAAAATAAAGCAGCCATTCGATTTCTAAAGCACACACTGATGGTCTCTTTGGGGAAGTGGAAAGGGAAATGTGTATATTTGTGTTAGAACTGGAAAGATAGTTGTTTCTTCTGGTGGAAATAAGTATCTGTATTTATGTCTAGATATCATTTAATTTATTTTATCACTGAATAATTGGTCTTGATTATAATTGGTCTCCTGAACCTATCCTAAGTATCCCTAGACCTAAGTAGGCAATTTAATTAGCCTGTTCCGTACACTTAATTCCTACTAGAGGAAGCAGGAGATGAACAAGTCACGAGGATGGGCTGTTGAGGCTTGGAATTATCCTACCTAACCGCAGGCCCCTGAGCCTGAGCTCCTGTGTTGTGAGCTGACTCTTTAAACCAGTGGTGAGTGAGTGAGAATCATCTCAAGAGAAATTCAGCTCACTGACAGCTTAGCAGCCCCCTGGAGACACCTGGGTCTCTCCACTAAGGGTAGGGACTACCCTGTGCGTTTAAAGTAATATAGGATGAATCTGAACCTGGCCTGTAATCTCCAAGCCTTTATCAGCCCTGCAGTGATTTTCTTGACTATAGCTTTCAGCTTTTGGTCAGTCCAGCAAAAAGATTAGAAAAAGAAATAGTACTTTTTTTTTTTTGGCATATCTCCTCCTTTCCTGAATTAAAGCCTTTATTTTTGGGAAAAAAGCTAATAATCTTGTTATTCAGAATCACTTCTGCTAGTTTAGCATAGTGCGAAAGAACATTTGCTAAGTAGAAGTATAATGGCAGCAGTTTTGTAGCCTTTACTTGAGCAAATTCCTACTGAAGTTGGAAGAAGTTCTTTTTGAGCAAGGACCGAGTTGACTGAGCTATGGATTTTACTGTGCCATCTCAGTGTGCAATACAGACACGGAAAAGATGTAGGCCTTTATTATACTGAAATCTGGACAAGCAGCTTATCTCAGAATTCATCATACATAACCTACTACTTTGTGTTTTAATATTTAGCAGAATCTTTATGCAAAATGTTTTTAGAATCCTAATGTTTACATTTTCTCAGGCTTTTATGTATAACATGTAATAATGACCGTTGGAAATAAAGGAGCCTGACAGTGGACTCACTTGCCTCTGTAATCCAGATTTTCATAAAAGTCTTGCGTAAGTGCCATGATGTTAGCCAAAAAAAACCCAACCCAGAAAACCCACTTCCATGGTATTTCTGTATCTAATAAGGCTGTTGATGCAAATAGGACGTTCCATAAACTGAGGAGGAAAACATAGATTGAAAGAACATTTTTGAACTTACATGGAAGGAGAGGGTGGAATTGTCAGAGTGAGTAAGATCTTAAAGAGAGAACGGTTCCTGTTTATTCAGTGTTTTTGTTCAAAAATGTTATGAATGTTTGTTTCGTTCCTTCTTTGTCAAGTCTCCTGCCCAGAATAAAGTTACTCTTGAAGAAATACTGACTAAGTCTCGATCTTTTACTCAGTTTATAAAAAAAGCACTTTAGTTTGGCTTTTGTTTTTTTGTTTAGTTGTGGGGTGGTTTTTTTTTTAAATAACCCTTATGTTTGGTGCTGTGCTGTTTTGAGGTAAAACAGAACCAATTTTCTGTTCCATAATTTTACTTTTCAGCTAAACCTCTTCTAACTAACTGAACTCTGAAAGCAACAGTATATTTTTTCCGACAGTCTCCACTCCCAGAGAGATAAGACCTGACTGTTTCTAATTTATGCCAAGGCATGGTACACAGAGAGGCTCTTGTTTATACTTATTGCTATAATACCCAAGGGCAGATAACTTTGTTATTTGCCCTGTTGGAGGGTTGGAAGTGGAAAAGCATAGAGGGGTCGCACCTGTGGGGAGGAAGGCACCACGCCAGGTGCCTTCTCGGAGGGGTACTGACTCCCGGCAGCTGTGCTCTTTGGGCAAGTTCATTGGCCACCTGATTTGAGTCTCAGCACATAATTTCTGCAATATACAGTGAGCTTCGTGTCAAGCTGTAGTTTAGTCCTTGGATGTCAACTCCTCTGAAACTAACTGCAACACTGGATTAAAACAGAAGATGTGCAACACCTCGGAAGGACAGGCAGATATCACTGTAGGTCCCTTCCAACTGAACTCAACCCTCTCCCCTCCCCTCCCTTCTCCCTTTGCTTTTAAGGCAGTAGAAGCTGAAGACAGTTGATAACTTACAAACCCAGACTTTTTGCTAACTGGTTCAAGTGAGCTTAAAATGAATTGTACAGGCAACGAACTAGGTGAAAAATACAAGTGCAAAGATGGTGTATTGTAACTGGGGTGTGTAAGGGGAGGAGCTCAAGGATTCATTCACAGGTGACTGGGGGATGGAAGTGGGAGAAGTGATAAACTGGGGATGAGAAATAAAAATTAACTAAAATGAATTGCCTGCACAGTCCAGCCCTCAGTGAGTAAGAAGAGTGCACGCAGGGAGTTTCTGCGGGTTTGGAAAAAGGTGCAAAACAATGGCAGACTGCCCCATGCAGTGCCTCACTTGGATGTGTCTGCAGTCTTGGAAGCTTGACTACCCTACGTTCTCCTACAAATGGACCTTGAGCTTGTTTGGAGGTTCTAGCAGGGGAGCGCAGCTACCGTATACCCTTGACCGATGAACGGTACGTCTCTATCGGGGAAGGTCGTCCTCTTCGACCGAGCGCGCAGCTTCGGGAGGGACGCACATGGAGCGGTGAGGGAGGAAGGGGACACCCGCCTAGCCAGCCAGATCAGCCGAATCAACCCTGGCGATCAATGGGGTGACAGATGTCGCAGCCAGATCGCCCTCACATCCAAAGCACAGCGTATGCTGCAACGGTATATAACGGTCAAAAAATCAATCACTTTCAAGTCATGGCAATAGTGAGGCGGAACACTCAGTGACACAGACTAGGAAATCATCTGTCTGCAGTGAAAAAATGTTCCGAGATCAGAAAAATTATTATTTTTTAACTTTTTTTTGCTGTTATGTTTTCCTCCCAGAAGCCATTGCGAAATATGCAAAGTAAAGGCTTCCTATTAGCGGATGTCCCGCTTGGTTACTGCCTCCTAGCGCCTCCTAGCCGCCCCGCGCTGGCGGCTCAGGCGGCTGGCGGCGCAGGTGGGTGTGCGATGGCCTTCGGCTCGGCCCGGCCCGGCCCGGCTCGGCTCGGCTCGGCTCGGCTCGGCCCGGCTCGGCCCGGCTCGGCTCGGCTCGGCCCGGCTCGGCTCGGCTCCTTTCCTCACGGCATGTCAGCCATCCGCGGGCTGGCGGTGGCCTGCGGGGGTCCGCCGGGGGAGGCACTGCTGCCTCGCTGGTTAAAAGCCGTGTTTGTTTCTTGGCTTATTGTTTCTCATTCGCGCTCTCTGCGTGGCTTACGTGGGTTTCTGTGATCTCTCGTCCCCCGTCGCCGCCCTGGCGTCCTCTGGCCCGCTTGGCTCCTATGGTGCAGGGGGCGGGGGCCGTGCTGGGGTCAGTTTGCCATTGGGGTGGCTGATGAGGGGATAACCGCCCTGGCCACGGGCCGCTCGCCCTGGACTTAACTGGTGTTGCACAACAGTGAGTACTCCGGCATTTCTCATCGCTTACGTGAGAGCTTGCTCCTTTCTGCTCTTTGCCTCCAAGCCAGCTTACCAGCGTGATGGCTCCCCATTTACTAACATGAAGGACTCTTCATCTCGTGTCTGCAAAGAACTTGTCACGAGTGGAAGGGGTGGGAGTTGGTGGCCCGGGAGGCTGCTACCTGCCATATGCTGAGTAGGGTGCTTTCTCCCCAGGTTGGTGATATGTGATGATGCGGTGTAGAAAAGAGCAGCCGCGGTTGGGCTGAGGGCTGTTGACTGCAAGCAGTGAAAACCACATCCTGGAGTCTTGGGTCTGCAGGTCATGCCAGGCGCAGCTGGTCTCCTGGCCCTCTTCACCAATGTTCTTCTGCTCTGTGTGGCTAGTGTGGGAGCGATGACTTCTTGCACAGATACTTGTGTTTGCTCTTTCCCCCTGTTAGCCCAGGTGGCCTTCATAAATCACAACAAGGGAGTAAATTCAGATCCTTTTTTCCCAAAGTCCCTTTTGCCATTGAGATATCAGGCTGAGGGGAATGGCCAGCTACCTGCCGTTGCGGCTCCTGGCTGCAAATCGCCGTTTTCCCCTCCTTTACTTCTAGTGAGAAGAGCGGGGAAGGGAGAAGCTCTTTGGCCACCCCCAGGGCACTCTCTTTCCATGAAATTTCAGTTCACAGGTTGGACTTTCTCTTCCAATACTGCATGGCAGGATCATTCTTAGGAACCAGAACACTACAGCTTGCTTCAAAGCTTCTTCATCCCCCTGTATTTACAACACAAGCATCCACCACGGCTATACCTTCTGTTTGCCTTTGCTGCATTGATGTGCGCTTGGCAACAGTGACTTGCTTATCTGCTGTGACATGTCAGTTGGCCTGCTAGGAGCACATCTTAGGAAGGTACACTGAAGAAAAGTAACTCTTCTCTTTCTTTAATTTTCTAAACTTCAAGTTAAAAATCAGCTTTGGCTTTTTTTCTTCTTCTCTGAATAAATTCAGAGCTGTATTACAAGCAACTGCTGTTTCATTCTGTTCTTTCCTGTAGTTCACACTGATACTTTTCTTTAGCCTTTTTTTTTGTTTCTCACGCACTGTTATATTTATTAGCAGTGTAGATACTACTCAGCAATGTTTTAGTTCCCAGTGACTTTATCTAGGAAGAAATGGAGGCCCCTAAGCAGGCATGAAGGGCCGAATAGCCTGGCTCGTTTGAATTCCTGTGCTCAGATACAGCCTTGTATTTTGTGTTCTATTTTCGTGCCTGTTGGCTAACAAGCGGATCGCTTGCCTCGTGTGTGCTCGAGGTCTTTCAAAGGTCTCTTTTTCCCTCCGCTTATGAAGGAGCTTTTGCAACATTGGGAACTGGAGGTTATTGTTTTCGTGCCAACAGGCTCTTTTCCAGGATTGCTTGAACTGTGGATTGGCATGACAAGAAATCTCCCTACGGAGGGAAAACAGCAAGGAGTTGCTATTATGGACCTCCGCATATGAAATGCCAGTGTGTTGAAATTTGATGCTCCCTTGTTTTATGGTTTTACAGTGGAATCCAATTCCTGCTGAGACCTAGACACTAATCTATTCAAAAAAATAACAATTAATAGCCTCGTTTATGAAGCCATTCAAGAACTAAATGCTGCTTGCAAAGCATGGTGTATTTGATCAACTAAAAAGTCTATAAAGTTTTGCTTAGCAACAGGGTTTATTAATAGAAAGAAATGCAACCAGTAGAAGGATAAGTAGTGCAACAGTCTGAATCTTTGTTTTTTAATCTGGATTATTACAGAAGAAATGGGTCATTTTTTTGAAATTTCTGATTCCGGATCACATACTTAACCTGGATCACCACAGCTAGAAAGAAAAGTGAGAGGCTTTGAAAACACATCCCCATACTTCACCTAAGTATGCATAGAATTAATGTTTAGATACTTTGGGCATTCTTTCATGAAAAGACTGCCAGATTTGAAAAACCTGCCTCTTCTCCTCTTTGATCAAAACTTGGCTTTCAGTGGTGATTGAGTAACTGTAGTGCTAAAATTTACATTTTCTAAAACTGTTAAGGATTTTCCTAGTGGTAACTTTATTTTTTTCTGTTATCTCCTACATAGCAACTTGATGCTTCCTTTTCCTGAACTTCAGGGAAATGAAAAGACTAGGAAATACTGTGACTTGACTGTGCAGCGGTAAAACCAAATCAGTTCAGACTGAAACTTTACTGAAATACTTTGTCAGCAATTAACTTAAATTTTTGTCATGTGAGTGACCTGTGAACCATTATTCCAGCTGACATCAGATTTTTTGATTGTTATTAACTTTATATCTTTTACAGCTATTTTAGGTAACTGGAAGTTTGAAGTCATGGCCGGAAAACCGAAACTTTACTACTTTGATGGAAGAGGCAAGATGGAGTCAATTCGCTGGTTGTTAGCTGCAGCTGGGGTTGAGGTTTGTTTTAGTGTTTTTAACTTCAAGTTGCACATTGGTAAGCGCGTCTTGAGGCAGATCACAGGTTATTAACCAGAAAAGAAACGGCATCCCAAGATACAACAGTAAATGAGCATTGGCTGTTCAGTGCAATTAAACACTCTTTAGGCACAGAAAAGTATGGCTTCAAGTTACATGTATTCTGAGCAATGACACTGTAAACCAGTTTCGTGCTTAATGCAAGAATGCGTAATGCTTAATTAAGCATTCGATTACTGACCCAGAGCTGTTGAGCTGAATGATAGATGTGTTCCTGGTATGACAAGGGTTATTTGTGCCAAGTAAAACAGCAATGAATTTGGTTTCTCTAGTCTTTCTGTTTTCAGCTGGATGCTCACACGCAGATTTTTATTTTATTTTTCACCCCACTGGCTGCATCCTCCACAATAAGCTATAGCATGAAATATATTTTTGTCTTCCTTGCACCATTTAGATGAGGCATAACACGGTGAAGTGAGCAAACTGACCTACATGTATAGGGAAGTTGGAAATCTCAGCGCAGGAAGAAAAATATACAGGTAAACAAGAGAAGCAAGACACCACTTTATTATTTTTTTTATGTGATATAATTTACTTATTCATTTGCTATCTATCTTGGTGATAAACTGATAATTCAGTTTGAGGACAGAAAGGACTAGTAGTTGCTCCGAGTGTCCTCTTTTATAGAATCATAGAATTGTCAGGGTTGGAAGGGACCTTTAAAGGCCATCTAGTCCAACCCTGCAATGAGCAGGGACATCTTCAACTAGATCAGGTTGCTCAGAGCCCCATCCAACCTAACTTGGAATGTTTCCAGGGATGGGGCATCTGCCACCTCTCTGGGCAACCTGTGCCAGTGTTTCACCACCCTCATTGTAAAAAATTTCTTCCTTATATCTAGTCTAAATCTACCATCTTTTAGTTTAAAATTGTTACCCCTTGTCGTATCACAAAAGGCCCTGCTAAAAAGTCTGTCCCCATCTTTATTTAAGTACTGAAAGGCTGCAATAAGGAGAGGTGCTCCAGCCCTCTTACCATTTTCTGGACCTGTTCCAATAGGTCCATGTCCTTCTTATGTTGGGGGCCCCAGAGCTGGATGCAGTATTGCAGGTGGGGTCTCACCAGAGCAGAGTAGAGGGGCAGAGTCACCTCCCTTGACCTGCTGGCCATGCTTCTTTTGATGCAGCCCAGGATGTGGTTGGCTTTCTGGGCTGCTGACTCATGTCCAGCTATTCATCCACCAGTACCCCCAAGTCCTTCTTCTCCTCAGGGCTGCTCTCAATCCCTTCATCCCCCAGCCTGTATTGATACTGTGGGTTGTCCTGACCCCGCTGCAGGACCCTGCCCTTGGCCTTCTTCAACCTTATGAGGTTCACACAGGCCCACTTCTTGAGCCTGTCCAGGTCTCTCTGGATGGCATCCTGTCCCTCAGGCATGTCAACTGCACCACACAGCTTGATGTCATCTGCAGACTTGCTGAGGGTGCACTCCATCCCACTGTCATTGATGTCATTGATGAAGACACACTGAACAGTACTGGTCCCAGTACAGACCCCTGAGGGACGCCACTTGTCACCAGTCTCCATCTGGACATTAAGCTGTTGACCACTACCCTCTGGATGCAACCATCCAACTGATTCCTCATCCACTGAACAGTCCATCCATCAAATCCATCTCTTTCCATTTTAAAGAGAAGGATGTTGTAGGGGACCCTGTCAAAGGCCTTACAGAAGTCCAGATAGATGACATCCATAGCTCTTCCTTTGTCCACTGATGTAGTCACTCCATCATAGAAGGCCACTAGGTTGGTCAGGCAGGACTTGCCCTTGGTGCAGCCATGCTGGCTGTCCAGAATCACCTCCTGTCCTCCATGTGCCTTAGCCTAGCTTCTAGGAGGATCTGTTCCATGATCTTCCTAGGCACAGGGGGGAGGCTGACAGGTCAGTAGTTCCCAGGATCCTTCTTTCTACCGTTTTTAAAAATGGCTGCAATGTTTCCCTTTTTCCAGTCACCGGGGACTTCACCTGACTGCCATGACTTTTCAAATATCATGGAGAGTGTCTTGGCAACTACATCAGCCAGTTCCCTCAGGACTCTGGGATGCATCTCGTCAGGTCCCATAGACTTCTGTATGTTCAAGTTCCTCAGGTAGTCATGAACCTGATCTTCTCTTACAGTGAGAGGGACTTTGCTCCCCTAGTCCTGCCTTGTGGTCCGTCCACTCGAGAGGTGTGGGAAGAGAGGTTGCCAGTAAAGACTGAGGCAAAAAAGTTGTTGAGTACCTCAGCCTTCTCCTCATCCATTGTTACTAGTTTGCCAGTCTTGCTCATCAAGGGGGGCATGCTTTCTTTTACCTTCCTTTTCTGGCTGACATACCTGTAGAAGCTCTTCTTATTATTCTTTTCATCCCTTGCCAAGTTCAGCTCCAGCTGCACCTTGGCCTTCCTGATCCCATCCCTACACAGCCGGGCAGCGTCCCTATACTCTTCCCAGGATACCTGTCCCTGCTTCCACTGCCTGTGCATTTCCTTCTTGCCCTTGACCAGCAGGTGTCCACTCAGCCATACCAGTATCTTGCCTTCCTTTCCTGATTTCTTCCACCTGGGGATCAAGAACTCTTGCACTCTATGGAAAGCCTCCTTAAAGATCTGCCAGCTCAGTTCTGCGCCCTTGTCCCTGAGGGCAGTTTCCCTGAGGGCAGTTTCCCCTGGGCTCCTATTGACTAACTCTTTGAACAGCTGGAATTTTGCTTTCCTAATATTCAGGGTCCTGACTTTACTCTTCCCCTGACCCATTATCCCTCAGGACTGTGAACTCTACCAGTGCATGATCACTGTAGCCCAGGCTGCCTCCAATCTTGACATCACCGATTAGCTCACTTGTGTTGGTGACCAACAGGTCCAGTATCGCATCCACTCTGGTGGAGCTGTCTGTTAGCTGGGTTAAGAAGTTATCCTCAATGCATTCCAGGAGTCTCCTGGATTGCCACAGCTCGCCATGCTACTTTTCCAGCAGAAGTCGGGGTGGTTGAAGTCCCCCAGTAGGACAAGAGCCTGTGAGCACGTAGCCTCTTGTAGCTGGAGTAAGAAGGCTTTGTCAATAGCTCCCCTTGATCGGGCAACCTCTAGTAGACACCAATCACAAGGCTCCCTTTGTTGCCTCGGTCTCTTATCCCTTACCCATAGGCTTTCAACCTGCTCATGGTTATTCTTCACAGACATCTTGTCACACTCCATCCATTTCTTAATGTAGAGGGCAACACCTCTATCCCTCCTTCCCCTCCTGTCCCCTCTGAACAGCCTTTAGCCATCAATAGCCACACTCCAGTCATGGGATTCATTCTACCAGGTTTCAGTAATGGCAACGAGGTCGTAGCTTTCTAGCAGCGCAGTGGCTTTCAGCTCCTCCTGTTTGTGGCTGTGTGCATTGGTGTAGAGGGACTTCAGCTGGGCTGTTGGCTGTGTCACCTTCTTAGAGGAACACCCCTTAATTCCTTTGGGGTATTTCACTGGTGTTCCCCTGTTGGCTCCTATTACCTCAGGAGCCCCTGGCTAATCTCCGTAAGATTTCAAGTGTGCTGCAGTGTAGCCAGCAACAGACTGCAGGCCCTCGCTAGCACCCTGTTCCTCTAACTTTGGTGTGCCATCCCACAGCTTGTCACAGGCAAGTCTGATATTATTCCACTCCCCCTGCAAGCCTAATTTAAAGCTCTGTCAATGAGCCCCACTAGCTTGTGAGCAAAGACTCTCTTGCCCCTTCGAGAAAGGTCAACGCTATCTGACACCAGCAAGCCTGGTGCCATGTAGGCCATCCCATTATCAAAGAAATTAAAATTGTGTCGGTGACACCAGCCATGGAGCCATTTATTAATAGACTGGGCCCGTCTGTTTCTACCAATGTCGTTGCCTGCAACTAGAAGGAGAGAGGAAAAAATAACCTGTGCTCCAGATTCCCTTACCAACCATTCCACAGCCCTGAAGTCCTTTTTTGATTGCCCTAGGATGCCGCTTTGTGTCTTCATTGCCACCCACGTGGAAAAGCAGCTATGAGTCTGCTCTGAGGGCCTTACCAGACAAGGAAATTTCCTAGTGATGTCCTTAACCTGGGCCCCAGGGGGGCAGCAGACTTCCCTAAGAGGAAGGTCTGTCCAGCATATTGGACCCTCTGTTCCCTTCAGAAGGGAGTCGCCTACAACTATAACCTGTCTTTTCTTCCTTTTGGAGGTGGTCATGATACAGGGGGTAGGTCTTTCTGACCTTGGCAATACCTCTGGTGAAGATGGACCATCATCCACATCATCCATTGACTGGCCTTCCACATCCAGAGCCTTCTACTTGTTGTACAGAGGCACATGGGAAGGTGGGGTGAGCAAGGAGGGAGTTCGCCTGCTGCCCCGAGTGTGGACTTGCCTCCATCCACTCCTCTCCTTTAAGCTACTGCCTTCAGCCTGCTGGGGGGAGGATACAGGATCCTCTTGATCTTATTTTGTTTGTTTTGTTTTTTTTTTTATATAGTAGGCTGTTACACTTCATATGGTTACCCCTGTACTGAAACAAGGAACCTGAGTTTTTCAAAAACACCACCAATCTTTATCTGAAGGTCTTACAGAAGACACAGCTTGTTGCTTCCCTGCATTGTTTGTTCCTGTGTTTTAATTCCCTCTCTCTCTTCTTTTTTTTTAATCTAAAAAAAAACCCAAAACACAAAACTGTTGACAGGTACCAATTAATACATTTTTCCTTGGGATATTCTTTTCCCAGCTTTGCATCAGCAGAAACCTTCTGAATTTTAGATGCTGTGATCACACTTACTATGGTTGAACATTGGCACTGCAGTAGTATGCCTAATCTGGGGTTTCCCTAGTATAGCGAGTCTTCATTATTAACATAAGTTGCACAGATGTTCTGAGAGAGGTTGTCTGAGGAAAGATCCTTGGGAGTCCATAGCTAGGCATCTAGGGACTGGTAAGCTCAATAATTTTCTAGTCTCCATGGCCTACATTGACTATAGACATGCATAGCACATACAAACACTTACATGTAGACATCTAACTTTGGTGCCTTAATCTCAAACTGAATTCCTCCATAAGTAGCGCTGATTGGGCCAGCCATCCTCAACCATGTTGAACGTAACTACATCATTCTGATCACAGGCAATTCTGTATCTTTTTGTTTCTCATTTAGTGAATAAATTCATCTTTAGGTGTCCTAAACGTGCTTCTGTACTAAACTTCTCACTGGGCATAATACTTTTACATTATTTTGTAAAAGCTTTGTTTTAATTTTCCAATAGTTTATTCCTGTCTAGCTCCCAAATCAAAATATCCCACAGCAGAGATTTTTTCCACATACCAGAAAGCATTTTAAAGACAGCCTAGTCTGTATTGTTGACTGTCTCACATTAAATAGCCTGTTCAATACCAAACAAACCATCCTCACTCCAGTTCTTATTGCCTATTTTTCTGCTAGGGTTGCCTTTAGCAGCATTTGTCAAATATGACAGTCCAAGAGGTTTTGCCCTTGATATTTTCTTCTTTAGAGCCATATCTGGCATGGAAGGAACCATGATGTATATTCTCTTCCTTTTATGACACTTAAAAAGTTTATCTGTTCTAGAAATGTGAAAAGACACTCATTTCCTCTTCTTCCTCATTCTCTTTTGTCAGTTTGAAGAAGAGTTTTTGGAAACCCGAGAGCAGTATGAGAAGCTCCTGCAAGGTGAGTCCATGTGAAACCTCAAGAAAAGTGTGACCAGACTTTATTAGTCTCAGAGAAGACGTGTGAAGAGAAGACTTTGAAGACTGTGTGGGACTTTCTTTTCACACAGCAGAGAGAAAAGTAAAACTGAGAGCTGTGAACAGCTGCAGAGACAGATTTTTTTCCCATACGTGGACAGATGCAATTGAAAATTGAACGTCTTTCCAACCTGGAGAGTTTCCCAAGCCTCTGGGTTGTTCTGTTCTCCGTTTGCCTACGTGTCCCACCTGGTCCCACAAACTTACCCTGGGCTTCAGTAATTTGAAAAAATGTATCCTAAAACTTCACTGAATGTCCTGATTTAGCTTAAGATACTGGTTATAAGAGAGAAATTTTGGAATCTGCCATTTGCTTCAACTGTGTTTTAAATAATGGAACCAAATTTTTTGAATGTATTTAGAATTAGACAATTTTTACTCAGTTGATATGCTTAGTGTGATTGTCTCCACTGTGTTTCAATTTCAGCATAAAAGCTGCTGTACACAGTCCTGACAGCAACTTCAGTGAAACTGGATGTTAATCCACAATAATTGTGTTCTGCAGTTTAATTTGTCTGCGCCACTGTAATTTATTGTTTGCATGGAAGAACTCCAGTTTAATATAATGACTACCCACAGCAAGCTCACCATAGAAGTAATGATCTTCTGAAGACAACAAGAAATCTGATGTGGCATTACTAGATCCAGTAGAATAATATGTGGCTTTCCCTTTTAGGTGGATCCCTGCTCTTTCAGCAAGTGCCCTTGGTAGAGATTGATGGGATGAAGATGGTGCAGACTAGAGCCATCCTTAGCTACATAGCAGCAAAGTACAACCTCTATGGGAAGGACCTGAAGGAAAGAGCCCTGTACTGTACCAGTACTACTCTTCTTGAATTTATTATAGTAGCTTAGATACATCTAGAATTAATTGCATACTTGCACACCAAGAGAATCACCTGTGTGCCTCAGTGACACACAACTTACAGGGAGCCTGACAGGCCACAGTTAGATGCAAGCCAACTGATTTGTTCTAATTTGATTATTTTTACATAAAAGTATCTGAGGCAGGAGTATACTGTGCTTTAGTAAAATATTAATACAGGTTGATGCAGGTATTCAAGAGGTGACTGGCATGTAAATGTTGAACTGCTTCTGTAAACAGAAAGCTTTTTGGAAAGCAATGGTTAGTTTTTAACTTTTGGCTGCAAAATTAGATCTGTCGTTGATGTTATCTGTGATTGCATGATGTTCCACAGCACTGTAAAGAGTGCATGGTTTAGGTCTTTGGGAGTTGGGGAAGGAACAGCTAAAAGCTGTTGGAAAAACTTCTGGTTTCATGTGAAATTAAATCCAGGTCTTGATGATGTGTCTATGTGAAGGAAAAAAAATATGATTGGGCTATCTCAATATGTAGCCTTTAAATGTCTGTTTCCTATTGTTTTTCAAAAGAAGGAAAGCTAAAGGTCAACTAGTAAAGCATCTGACTTTAATAGATACTTCCCAGTAAACTGCCATTAAACGGTGCTAATGGTTGGAAGAATTGGCTGAAGCAGGTTCAGGGAATTAACAAAAAGAATGAATATTCAGACAGGAGCCTCAGTCATAGCTTATCAGCTTCTTTGTGTTGTTAATAAGCCATCATTTTCTGTAGCTTGCATTCCTAGCATACCTCCTCCTTAGAACAGAATTCTCTTCCATCAAGTTTTAGATTTAGCCTGAAGCCTATTCCTGCTGTTTTACCAGCAAATATAAATAAAGTGTATTTGTTGATTTGTTCTTGGGTAGGGGGAAGGAAGAATCAGTGTTTCGAGGAAGGATTGCTGTGATTAGCTCCAGGTTTAAGTACTTTGGATAGCTGGTCTTGTACAGTGTGGAAGTGCAGTTTTGGAAGACTGGATAGGTGCAGGCAAGAAGCTGGCACACATTAAGGTTTGCAGGAATATCTGATAGCTTCTTATTGCACATAACATGTTTAATCCTTACAGAAGCTTTTTTGAGAAGGTGTTGCCTGACAACAAAAATTGCAATTAGTCTTACTACACAGCAGGGACTTAAATCTGTTATGACACAGGATGGTTAAAAGACTTTGTTAGACTATTTTACCAGATATTTTATTCATATTCATGAGGACTTAATTTAAATTTGAGTCTTGTCTACAGTACAAAACCTGCTGTCAGAGCTCTGGAAAAATGGATAAAAGGGATGATCTAAAGAACTGCTGTAGTAATAATTTAGCTAGACGCAGAACCTGGTACACTTCAGGTTTCCAACCGCATTATTAATCTGTTTGGCACCACCTGGACTTTGGATAAAACCCTGAAGGTGGGATACATCCAGACGACCAAGCCAGTTGGGGATGACTCTAATGTGGTGCTGAGTGTTTCTTTGGTGATTCTGAAGCGATCTGTAACACCAAAGTTAAACTTTTTTAACCTCTGTACAGTCCTGTTTAATCCCGCACAATGAGAAAGTAAAGTGCAAACAACACTACAAATATGAATGAGTCAGATTCAGATCAGTCTTTTTTAACTGCAAAAATAATTATCATGAGGGGAGTGGGAATTTCAACTTTTACTATCACAACACAAATCAAAGAAAACTCTGCTAATGAAGGTGCCTTCTTATTTAAGGTTTTTGTTTGCTTTGGTTTTAAGGATCGATATGTATGTTGGAGGAACTGATGACCTTATGGGCTTCATTCTGATGTTCCCATTCTTATCGGCTGAGGATAAAGAGAAACAGCGTGCTGTTATAATTGAAAAGGCAACAAGCAAGTATTTCCCAGCATATGAAAAGGTATGTAGGAGGATCGTTTCCTTCCATTGTTCTGCAAAGATAACAATGGGAACACTGGGTATTTTACCAAAAGCAGAAGAAACAGAAAGGTGTCAGTGCAGTACTTTAAATCAGGACATGGTACTGTCTGCAGGCTGGAGAGATGAGAGGGAGGTCAGAGCAGTATAAGACAAGTTGGGGTGGGTTACATGTAGAAATTCCTAAGTGAGATTTCATGGTTAACATTGTGGAGCAACATCAACATTCAGACTGAACAGTTCAAGTATCCCCTTTGTCTCGAAACTGTTATGATCCAATATATGTGTAAACATAGCTATATAGAGTTAAGATAGCAACTTCCTCTTTTAGGAGAAATGAAACTGTAACTTGCATTGCAAAGCCAACACTGCTTTAGACTAGCTAATTGTCAGCTTTGTTTAATGTTTCAAATACCTCTGCATGTTTTTTTAACCACAGTAATACACACCTATCACTGCTGTATTCTAGTTGAGTGGTCTGCTGCATAGGCCATACTGGAATCTTGGTGTTTCTCTAACTGATCCTTTGAGAGATAGGACCCAAGAGGTGCTCTTAATGGAAATTAATATACACAGACAAGATGATCTGGCAGAAAAAGCTGCTTTTCTGTTTTAAAGACTAAAGGGAAGACAGTTTCCCACTGAAAGATCAGCTTTCCTACAGATGGCTGCCAGAGTTTATTCTGCCCTAGATTCCACTTGTTGTATCCTAGCCCCAATGCTTTAGGCTGATCACCTCTCTTTTACAGTCTCTATTTTCCCATTGAACCTGTAACTACATACAGAGAAATTCAAGATTTATTAGGCTAGACAGGAGTGAATATCAAGGAGATACCTAACCCTGTAGTCCAGAATGTGGGGTTACCTAGGGCTATAGGAAGAAAGGATGGATAAGAGAAGCCCTGGGATTCTAGATTGCTACTGTAAGGACTGCTTGTAGATATCCTGTAAAATGATCAGTGGCTGCAGGCATTGCGCCCACATCCCCCACACTAGTAGTATGCCTAGTTGCGTGGGAGAGAAAGGTGAAAAGAAGAGGAGGCAATAAGTAGTGTCAAAGAAGGTGAGCCTGTGCATTTTGAAAACATCAGCCCTAGCTGGCTATCCACATCTGAATGTTTTCATTTATGACACTTCTAGGTTTTGAAAGACCATGGGCAGGACTTTCTTGTTGGCAACAATTTTAGCTGGGCAGATGTTCATCTTCTTGAAGCCATTTTAATGGTAGAAGAGAAGAAGTCAGATGTGCTCTCAGGCTTTCCTCAGTTACAGGTATCTTACACTAAAAATACACTCATATGGCTGGAAATGTGATAAATGATATTTCAAAGTCGTGTGTAGATAATTCCACAAAACGAGCATTTGTCACTCATCTTTCATTGTAGTCTTGCTCTTCTTGCTTTAGGAAGAACCTTGTAATATGTTTCATCTAGTGAATCTGTTATTTTCTGGAGTAATCCCTGTAGAGATCTGAAGAAATCCACCCTCCCTTTTTTTTTCCCCTCCTCTCACCAGGTCTGTCATACCTTTAAGCAGAAGGTATTTTCTGGATCACAAGAAGTGATTTGAGTAAAGTACACATCTGAAACCACAGATAACTGTTTCCACTTCATCCCATATCAATACAAGACAGAGGGGTGTTTTATTACTGTGTAAAATAACAAAGTTGAAATGAGGGGGAGTAAAATTAGTCCATGGCTAAAACTTCTATTTAGGCTATTTCCTGTCTTGCCTCCACATACAACTTGTTAAAGGATGTTACACAAATCGGTAAAATTGTTTTTTCTTGTGTTCCTTTCTGTTCTGTGAATACCATGTACTTACTGTTTACCTTTTAGGCATTTAAAGTAAGGATAAGCAGCATCCCCACAATCAAGAAATTTCTACAGCCAGGAAGCCAGAGAAAACCTGTTCCTGATGATAAATACGTGGAGACTGTGAGGAGAGTTCTCCGCATGTATTATAACATAAAAGCGAATTAGTGTGCCTGGCTAAAACAACAGCTGTGCTTGGTTTAAGAGAACTATCAGATTGCAGATGTACATGCACATGTACAATTATACTGCAGAGAGAAAGGGATATTTGAAAGGAGTTTCAATGGGCAGGATCTTGTGTTCTCTTGTACAAAATACAGTAGGCAGGTATCTTTTATAATACTTCACTACTCGCCTATATTTTTCCTTCATTCTTGAGATTTTTCTGGTAATTTTAAGCAAGTGAAATGGCAGCAAGCATGCTGTCTTTCTGGATACTTTTTGGAAGACCGTAAAATAAAGAAATGTGAGTTGCTGACTGACAGCTTCAGCATGTTCTGCTACTTCTGAGGACTTTCTTCTGAGATCCAGATCAGATTTTTGTATGATGATTGCTTCCAATTCAGGCCTTTATTGTTTTTAGTATCACTGTAGGCAAATAAAACAAGTATTTTTTAAAGAAAGGAGGAGGGAGGTGTTTCTCTTGCCAGTTCTATTGGACATTACTGACTTGCCTGAAATGTCGCCATTGTGGCTATATAACTAAACTGCACTTTTCTTTTATTATTGAATTAGGAAACAAATTGACTGCCAAATGGCATTTTTGTGTAACTGCTGTATCTAGAGGATCTGTTTTAATCAAATAAACTTTTTATTTCTACATGATCATGTTGTCGTGTTGTGTCATGAATGGAAGTTGAGGCTTGCAAACTTCATTTTTACTTTTCTTGGAGGATAAATTATTTAGACTTGATATATGAACGGGATCCTTGTTAACCCATATGCCTCATGCAAAGGCATTCATTCCATTTGCGTTTATAAACCAGAGAAGAGAGATGTTCTAAATTTTGTAGTAAACTATCACACAAACTTGTGTAGTTCCTATCTAAGGTCTAATACCTGCAAAACTCAAAATGTTATTTCTTTTCCTCTTTTTTTTTTTTTTAACCTATGGCTTCAGCAGATGGCTTGACAAAGGAATTTCAAATGTTTTTAATCACTTTGATAAATGGCACTTATGCTTTGAAAAGCTGCTCTGTAGGATGTTATCTTGAGGTTTCATATCTGTTTTTTATAGTTCTATATTAATGATATAGTTTACAAGAAAAGACTCGTGCTCAATCCCTAATGGCATTGTTTAATTCCTCTGTTAGCTACGGGTTGAGAAATAAGATGCTGCTTGACCTTGGAATGCAGTGAGTACATTTGTCTGATATTTGATGAACGAATTGCCCACTTGAGAGCTCATCAATCTCCCCAGCTTCAGCACGACTGAAGTTCTCAGCACTACACTCTTCCCTCGTTGCCAGGAGTGCAAAGTTTATACGCTGGTTTATCTGTCACCTGCCTTCCTAATGTCAATTGCAATTACAGTTTAGTCCTTGGTTTAATCTCAGATTGGTTTCATAAGAAAATTTGGAAGACCCTGTAGTTGTTGATCTTAATTCCTTCACTAAGTGAACTATTTCTCCAGAATATGAGGAAAATTGTGGTATAATGCTGCTCAAACAAATGTTCCACAAGCAAAGATGCAGAAGACATAGGAGGTGACTGTCTGCCAGTACTTGATGATAAGCCCAATAGGCGATGGCCATACCTTTTAGTAAATAGGGTGGCACAGTAGCAATGAATGTGAATAGAAGACCAGTTGGTACAGACACCTTGTCATCAACACTGTATGTGTTTGGGACAGGGTTACCTCAGCCTAGCTCAAGAGTGGTTGTGTGGATGGAATGCCATTTAAACTGCATTTGATGCACTCTTGGAGCACATCTTTCAGTTTCATTTCATCCAGAAACAATCCAATTTGTACACTCCAAGATCACACTGTGATGGAAGCCAAAACACTGTTAAAAAAATTCAATTTAAAAACATACTCCTGTTCCAGCCCACTAATGTAAACATACCCTGTAATGCTCCGGGCCTGGCCCAACTTATGGGTTGTTTTCTGATATTTCAGTAAATCATTGATGAGAACTTTTATTCTGCTTGGTTATTTCTTTATCTTCTTGATTTGTTTTGAGATGAAGACACCTGAATATGTTTATATATAAACTAGTGTGCACCTTTCCATACAACATCTGCAGCTGGTTTTGCTTAAGCTATCATCGCAGGGCTACATGGTGTGACAGTGTTGCATGTTAACTCTGTCTAAGGATGTGGCATTTCTTATTTGGATATTCCTGCACAGGTTTGTCAGTTTAGTTTCTAGCCTGTACAGAGTGACAGGTTCATAGACTATTATCACAATCTTCCAAGTTCTGGGCAAACTAGGGAGGAAATCAGCTTAGATCTAAGTCTTTTGTAAAAGATCCCCATACTGAGTGTCCCTGAGTCCTGGTACAGCTCTCTAGCAGTAATTATTTAGTTCTTTAGCTGACTTTGGTAATGCTTTTAAGACAGATCAGAGCACCTTAGTTAGACGGTAGTAAGCAAAGAAGACATACACATTTGTTGCTGTTTCTCCTATGTCTCTCAATGTTGCTGGGGCAATAATTCCTGGCTCAAAATTAGTTAAGAACACATGATAACCTCAGGAATTGTTTCACTTTTAACTGTCTCAAAGCACTTAGGTGTTAGACAGGCAGTTTTGATGTATTTTCCAAGAAGGACTTGGGATTGCCTACAACCCCTGCTCTGGTAAGACCTTTATATGTACAAATCAGCCTGCAGCATCATTCTGATAGCCAGGCAAAGGTTATGCTTGGTGGGAGTAAGTGTTGTGGTCCTCTAAAACCTGTTTTGGTTTAAAACACTCGCTGTCAATGGAATTGCAAGTTCATTCCCATTGAAAGCACTGGGAAAACTCTCATCAATTTAATAGTGAGTCCAGGATATAGGCTTTAGTACAAGTTATGGTTTCTGATGACTGTATGGGATCTTCACTCTGCATTGTGTTTGCTTATATTTTCGTAGGTTGCAGTTAATTCTGATGGAGCTTTAGCATTTGGGTGAGCACCTCTGAAGGTAGAAAAGAAGTGCCAGCTATTTGTAGGGATTTTGCAGATCTGCCTGGCTGCTTCTTGTGGCACTTCTTCATACCTGAGTATAGCAACACTAACTGAAAAAAAGGAAGATGACAAATTCAGGCAAAACTAGTCAGACCAGCAGAGTGGAGGGTTCCTAACACTGCCTACAGTGGGCACTTGACAGATTTTTCTGTGCTTAGTAGAGAGCTACAAAATGCCCTGCAAGGGCTATACTTTATTTCTGATGTCTTTACTATGTACCCTATTCATAGTGAATAGTTCAGGCTGTGGTTTTACAGCCAACTTTCTCACCAAAAAAGATAGGCCTCCCTTGCCTACACTATCTCCTTCCCTGCTTTTCTTGTCCTACTATTTACACATACGCTGAACCAGTTGAAAGCTCCAGACTTTTTATTTTAAGGGTGATTTTTTACTGGCTTAGACAATTAATCTGTCAGCTAGATTGCTGGTGCCAGCACAAGCTAGGCAGTAAGAACAAGTGTCTGTGAGCTGCAGAGGAGGTATGACCACGTTCTTAATTGTACTCTTTTCAGTTGTGTAGATCAGCTTAAGTATTTGTAAAACTACTGCCAAAACATACTGGATACATCAGTACAGCAATTAACATACTCTAAGAAAATAACTTTTTGTAAGTGATTTTCACTTAGTGAATCACTTTCCTGATCTCCAAGAGGATCATCACTATGCTTCCTATACAATGCAGTTACCACTACTGCTGTACTTAGGCATAGAAATGCATAATTGA
Source organism: Anarhynchus alexandrinus (assembly GCA_008711295.1). Lineage (NCBI taxonomy): Eukaryota > Metazoa > Chordata > Aves > Charadriiformes > Charadriidae > Anarhynchus > Anarhynchus alexandrinus. The sequence goes on from VUYV01000024.1 coordinate 2,612,788, forward strand.
AAAAAGATATATTTTAAGGTAAGAATTTTTTGTTTTTACCTCCATAACAATCAACTTTCAACACCAAAATGTCTTTGTTCCTGGCCCATGTCTAACAGCATACTGTATCTCTAGCCCAGTGTCCAGGGCCATGGGAAAGGTGGCTGCAGCCTGAGGTCATCTTTCCTGACTCACTTACCTTGTTACCTTTCTGGTTCAAAGGACTATTTCTGGAAAGCAGAGACCAGTCTAGGAAGTTACTGCAAGGTAAGATGTTTGACAGTCTTGAATGACTTCTACCAGATTTTGTTACCTCGTGTATGACCTTGCAAACCAGCCTTTCAGTCTTTCCAGCCTGAGGAATATTAGCTCAAAACAATCAAAGGAGTGTGCATTTAGTGCTTAGGCTCAGGCTGCTAGCTACCATCTTATTCCTTCTATCAGTAGTTGTGGTGGGGTGACCTTGGCCGGTTGCAAGATGTCCACTCAGCTGCTCTCTCACTGCCCCTCCTCAGCAGGATGGGAAGAGAAAATGAGATGAGAAAGCTTGTGGGCTGAGATAAAACCAGAGAGATCACTTACCAATTACCATCATAGGCAAAATAGACTTGATCTGGGGAAAAAGATTTTTAATTTCTTGCCAATTTAATATAGAGTTGGATGGTGAGAAACAAAGACAAAAACCTAAACACCTTCCTAAACACCACAAAGATGATCAGAGGGCTGGAGCACCTCTTCTATGAAAACAGGCTGAGAGAGATCGGAA
>VUYV01000024.1:2613711-2680087 GCA_008711295.1 Anarhynchus alexandrinus
CTCTGAGAGCAGCGGTGAGGCAGTGGAACAGGTTGCCCAGAGAAGTTGTGGATGCCCCATCCCTGGAGGTGTTCAAGACCAGGCTGGATGGGGCTTTGAGCAACCCGGTTTAGTGGGAGGTGTCCCTGCCCGTGGCTGGGGGCTGGAACTGGATGATGTTTAAGGTCCCTTCCAACCTAAACCGTTCTATGATTCCTCCCACTCCTCTTCTTCCGAAGCTCAACTTACCTCCTTTGTTCCGGACTCCTCTACCTCTTCCCCAGCCTTCTCCTCCTGGTGTTCACAGGGCTGTTTCTCGCACTGCTTTCCCCTCACACTCTGCCATGCAGTGTTTCACCCTTTCTTTAATACATTTTCCCCAGAGGTGCTCCCCCCCGTGGCTGCAGGGCCCAGCCCTGCCCTGTGGGGAGGTCGGTCAGAGCCGGCTGGAACCGGCTGGAACCGGCTGGAACCGGCTGTGTCCGGCCCGGGGCAGCCCCGGCCTCTCCTCACAGAGGCCGCCATGCAGCGCCCCCCCCCGGCAGCGCCCAGATGCGTACACCCTGTACAGCAGTGTTGGGTTTTTATGTGGTACAAAGAAGCTTGCCCCTCGGCTGGTTTCCAAATGGGCCCGTGGGGATTACTGGGACCTGCTGGTGGCCTTGGAGCTGGTGCTGGTGCGCGGTGGCCGCTGCTGTGAGGTTCACGAGGGGGACGTTCGCATTTCCGAGGAGATGCGTAGTAGCCGGACATCGGGTCCCTCGGCAGGCTGCCGGGAGGCTGCACTCGCCACCCGAAATTCAGAGTCACGTTAAACCCCAGCCTTGCTCCTAGGAAAGGCTCTTCTATATCCTCCTTGCGGCGGGGGGAAATTTCTACGAGGCATGTCTCTCAGCTCCATTTCAATAACGCAAGAGCTGTGGGCATGGAATTAGACTGATGTTACTTCTTTCTGTCCCCAGATGGAGCCCTGCTCTTTCAGCAAGCGCCCATGGTGGGGACCTGTGGGACGAAGATGGTGTAGCCCAGAGCCATCCTCAGCCGTACAGCCCGAAAAGTACAGCCTCTGCGGGAAGGACCTGAAGAGCCTGGTACAGTAACTTTAAACCTCTAAGCACTAGATGCCCGCTTTTCAACTATGACTACTTTTGCAGTCGATGGAAAGAAATAAATATCACCAGGTGGCAATTTATCTGTGAGGCATGGTTAATCTCTTAGTGTATGACTGGAAGCATGTCTGCAAGCCACCTAGGAGTTTGAGGTTCCTAGGAGTGCAGGGCAACCAGGAAGCATATGTATACACATCTCCAGCTGCCCCTTACAGGCTTTGACCCATAAAACTTTCTTTGTTGGAATTTCTCATGCTGCAATGTGTGCCTGTTGCTTCTCCTTTCACTATGCTCCTCTGAGGAGAGTCTGGTCCTGGCCCCTCTGTAACTACATATTAGGTAGGTGAAGACAGCAATTTTAGATCCTTGGCACTTTGCTATTTAACATTTTTATGAATGGGCTAAAAGAAGAATTAGCACAGTTCACAGAAGATAAGAAAATAAAGTGACAATAGGGAGAAAAGGTGAAATTCAGTGATCTGAACTGGGAATGAATAAACAAGATGCATTTAGTGTAGCTAAATTCAGTTAACCTAAATTCCCACTGAAGTGAGAAGCGGTGAGTAACTCAGAGGAGTAACTCAGAGGAGGAGAAGCTGAAAGACATGGTGGATAATCAGCCAGCTCCCAGCGTGGCACCAGCATCCAAAAAACTAATGTGACTTTGGCATATAGTGGAAATTTTCAAATAGCATTGTTGTATAATTCTGTGTTCAACTCTGCATTGACCCACGAAGTACCTAGCTATAGGCATCACTTCATCATACTGCAGAACTGGGGACAATTTTCTGGTTACGCTGCAGGTTCCAATTCATTTATGTTGCTTGCTCTACAGCTACTACTTTCCGTTTCAGACCAATTTCTACACTGCAGCAGAACCATTTAATCTCACACTTAGAAATGTCATCCAAGAGAAGATGGAATGGAAATGTTATCCTTTCCGGCAAGAGAAAAAGAGCTTCACCTCACCCTGCAGCTTTAGATGCCATAGCTTAACACATATGACCTCATCTCTGCCAGCCTACTTGGACACACATCAGTTCAAGCAGAGATCATCCCTCCGCTCTCTTTCTCAAGGAAGTAACTACCTTATTTCACTCTTGCAAAGTTACATAAATTCAGTAGACAGTTTGCTGTAGGAGAACTTTACTCAAGGGATGATCTGGGGGAGAACTCTTTGTTCTGGATTCCTTTGAAAACCTGCTTTGAACAGTTATGTCTGAGAAAGTTTGTCTAAGAAGAGGTTGCACAGAGACAGCTTTGAAATGAACAGGGTAACTCTCACATTTTGCAGGGTATCTCATTGTTTAAGTTCTCACAAACAAAGTAAGCCTACACAACAAAACAAAGATGTAACAGGAATGTGTGTATCTTAATCTTAATTAAACAAGCACACTGTTTATTTTTCTAGTGCCATAGTACTTTCTTGCTAATAGTAACAGGTGCTAATATGAAGCGGTGCAGGGTTGAGACTGGAGAACATACATCTCCAGGATCCAGGGGTCGTTTGTACCCTACAAAAGGGACAGAGTAAGACTTCACTAGCTGGATAGCGTCCTGGTTCTTGAAGCACGAGGGATGCCTCTTCAAGTCAGACTACTGAAGACAAGATTTGGACTCTAAAGATTGATCTGTCTTTTCTGCTCGTTCCTATGTAGAAGATTAGGAATCTCCACATTTCAGCAGTGAAACATAGCTTCATCAACACTTTTCTAACACGAGTGTATTTACTGTATTTTACTTATTACATTGTTATTATCTTGTACATGAAGACTATGTACAGCTTCAGCATGGCTCTCAAGCACACCAAAGCCTTCTTTCAATATTCCTGCTATGGCAAGGGCAGTTCAGTTCTATGTATATAGACATGCAATTTAACCTCTCACTGTGCAGGCTGATGAAAAGAGGCTTATGTATGTATGTGTAAGTGAAATGTTGCCTTTGTGAAGTGACCACTGAAGTCTATAGTGCTGCAAACTAGCTAGGCAAGATGAGCCAGATTCCTATTCCATTATTGAACTTGCATTGAAAACCTCTCCCTGAGAACAAGGGAACAAAAGCAAGTGGAGGTTCATATCTGACCCTGCGCACAGGTGACTAACCACCTATTTCCCCCCCCACTTTTAATGTATCTCATACTATATCTACAGTTTCTTATGATCATTTTCTCTTTGTAGTTTTTATGGAAATGTAGTAACTGCTGTACATGTGCAATTCATAAAACTGTCCAGGAATGCAGAAATAAACTTGAGGTGTAGGTTTACATCATGATTATCTCCATCAGCTCTGTATTGGAGCAAAGCTGAGAAAAGTAATTAGTTTTTTAATTCCTGTAAACCTTTTTCCTCTTGAATTGAGCTGCTTACAATCTTTTGTGTCTGTCAAACTTCTGCGGGCAGAAGTCCAGCTACTGATTGAAGCTATCCTGATAGTAGAAGAGAAAGTGCCCTCCATTCTCTCCAAGTTTCCTTTTCTGCACATAATTTCTGCAGGTAATACACCCATATTCACTTGAAATTTTGAGGAAGACAAGTTAAAATGCTTGGCAGTTTCTTGCACTCTTACAGAATGCAGAAGTAATCAAGTGAAGATCAGGAAATACAGCCAACAAAGTAAAAGGCAAAGAACAGAAAATTAAAAAGCAGAGCTGAGAAATGCACGTGAGAAGTGAATTACAGTCCAATTTGTTTAAAAAAATTATTAGAGAAATAATTTTTATGCATATGGTCCCAGTAAGAAAGACAGAGAAATGCTTTCATCTCCCCTATCTTGTAACAGAAGTGGAATAAGACACTCAATGAAATTAAAAGCAGCAAAATACAAGCAATGAAAGGAAACATTTTCATACTAAGATGGTGAAAATAATTGTTAGAGGATGTCATTAAGGCCAGGAATTTAAAAGGATTGAAGTGATATCAAGGGTAAAATAATAAATGCTGTGAAATCTTGAAATATATTGAACATTCAGTGGTTAAGCAGGTCTCCAGCTCTGAAAGATTAAATTGTGAAAGGCAGATTATCCCGCTACTGATCATTGCATAGTTTTATAACTTGCCTTGTAGTCTTGTACCATCTGACTTGCACCTAGTTTTCGTTGAGGTTGTAGCATTTACTCCTGGGAAACTGCCTCGTCCCTCGTCATCAGCCCTGAAGCTGATTTCACAGGCTTGTGTTGGCTTGTCATTAGAACTTTTCACACCCCTATTCTTAGAAGTTGTGTTGTTTTCAGTTTTAGGCTTTTAAAGCAAGAGTAAGCAACATGGCCACAAATAAGAATTTCCTCCAGTCTGGCTGCCAATGAAAGCTACCACCAGATGAAGAAGCTGTAGCATTAACAAACAGATTTTTTACCAGGAAATGAAGCCAGGTTCCACCTGCTGTCATTTTTCAACCCCTTTTCCTATTGAAACCTTGATTTTTGTTCTTCTAGATTTGTACAATCTTGAACATGCAACATGAACAAATGAATCTCATGCTGAAAAAGTCATTAGAGAGCAAGCCAAGCTACGTTTCACTGTTACCTATTATCTGCAAAAAAAGGTAAATGCAGAGTTAGAACATTACTCATAAATGTCATTAAAACCCATACATTTTATAATTTCAAATATGCTACCAAGCAGTGAATAAAGAGTATCTTAAAAGTGGGATAGTTCTAGGTTGTGTAAATAATGTATCACTAATCTTGTTTCATTGAATATTTTTATGCTGACAAATCTGTGTAAGAGGGTTTAAGGGAAGGAGACAATATTTGCCTTTGAAGATAAAGTAATGCTGAAATCTGTATTAGGGTTACAGGTTCTTATGAAAATTTTGATCAATTCCAGGGAAACACGAACTTCAGTGGAAACAATACTGTTTTATAAGAGAAGAAATGAACTTGTGGTCAATAAAACCTATTTCTCCTTGTCTGAGAAATATAAATATATCTGTTCTTATTTAAAAAGGACCAAAACAAACAAAAAATGTTTTACAGGCTGAGAGATAATTTTATTTTTTTTCCAGTGATCAATTTTTATCTTTCTTTTATTGCAAAAAAGACTTTTTTGGGGGGAAAATCCCCACATTGTTGTCCAGCTTTATAATTGGCCAACATCAGATAAAAATAGGATTGAAATTTCTGTTTTTCTTTTTACACCCTCTCTTGAAAATAAAAAGATTCTTTAAACCTAAGCTTAGATTGTTACTAGTTTTAGCTCTAGCAATGCGCATAAACTGAGAGTCTTAGAAAGTTTTGCAGCACACACCAGAGACCAAACAGAGGAAACATACTCAAGTTTCTGTGAAAATATGAAGTCATTATAATACCTGAGTTATTTAAGCTAAATATTGCACAATGAAATTTCTACTAAGGTTATTTTTCAGTTGGCTTTGAAGCCTTGATCATGCCTATCTTGTGCCTATATAAATAAGCCTTTTGACCATGTTGAGATACTTAGATCAATAAAGACTAAACAATCCAAATAATAACATTCTGTAATTTGGCTCTCCATTTAAGATCTCCTTGCCAGCAGCACCATGGGTCTACATCAGAATTAGGATTACTGTTTTCAGACTTTTCTGTGCCAGTGGTCCAGTAAGTGCCAAACAGCTTACAGAAATAGGCAGGAGGGTGAACACAGGCTTGGTTAACCTGGTTCTCAGGAGGTCCATAAAGCTTTCAGGACAGAACCAAACCAGTTGCTGAAGGTTTGCAGCAAGTCTAGGCTTGAGTGATGCATGGCTTGCTCTAACTGTTTATGTGGACTCCAGTTTTTTATCACAGTGGTGGTGTGCTTCAGTTTAGAGGCTTGATAAGCAGCACCGGGGAGAATCCTCCTAACCCCCCCTTGTTTAACTCTCTAGTGGCAGTTAGTTATTTACCCTGTCCCCACCTCTGAGAGGATGCAGCTGGAAGCTGGAATCAGGCATGGTCCCCCAAGCCAGCTGCTCGGTGGTTTGTGAGGATTGCGGGCAGGTATGTTTCAAGAAGACTTTGGACCTGTATAACCTACAGCACAATGAAGAGTGTCCACAGAGCACAGTGGGAACTTGGCATGCCAGGGCATGATATATGCACTATTTAAAATCTGCCTATGCCCAACCCAAGATCACTTAAGTGGTACCCGGGCTCCATGCCAGCTGCCTGGATACTCACAGGCGTGGCTTAAGAAATTAATTAAAAAAGAAAATGATTTTCTTTTCTACTCTAGAGGTTTACAGAACATCTATTCAAGTTATAGATAACAGTAACCTCATTGATACAATATCTTTAGATGTAAAAGGAGCTTTACAATTACATTATGAAAGGCTGTGCTGGAAGCAAAATAAAAAGAGAACAAGGGGGAAAGTCTTTCTGGCAAACAGGAATGTGTGGAAGGGGAACAACAGTCAAAGTTGGATATGGCCATGTTCAGCAAATCCAAAAAGCATCAGAACGCTTCGCTTGACCACTAATCTCTGAACCTCAAATCAGAAACCTCTTCCTCCACTTCTTTGCCACCATCAAGCCTATTGCTGCCATTGGCAGCATTGGAGACTGCAGAAAGGACAAGGAGATGATAGTTACTTGCATGCTTTTCTGTGGTCACTGTTCCTGAACCAACTCTTGCACTCAGGTACATGCTGATATGAAAGACCTCAAAAGCAGGAATAGATTAATCTTGATTCAATGCTGGGTTCTGTGAACAGATCTTCAGATTAGCTGTACTGACATCTGCTGCAGGGGTGTAAGGTGATGCCCAACATCACATGTGGGTCTATGCTAGAGGTAAGAACCTGATCTTTGGCACCCAAATCCCATTTCCCATCTGCTATGCCATCTTTGTGTCTGTTCATGTGCACTTTCAGTTTTGGTATTTTCACCTGAAATGTAGATAGCAAAGCTGAAGCAGTTACTTTTTGTGGAAACAGGGTAGGAAAATCATAGTTTATTTCATCCCTAATGGAGTATTAGCCACGTACACTCAATTTCCAAAATTAATGCTATTGCCTTTAGACATGGAGTGAGTTGTGACATAAATTGCTCATTTATTTTTTATACCAAGTTATCACTAAGTAAGTTTGATATTGGCAAACTGTATTTCAAAGTAATTGAGCATTGTTATTCCACGCTTTGGGTATCTTTTCTGTGCCATGCAGCACTGAAAATAAAAACCTGGGTGACTGTTAAATAGTGAAATAAGCCTAGTTAGTCTTTAAATGGTTACTATTACCCTAAATATGACCCAGAAAAATCTATAATTTTCTCAGTGTTTTAAAGTGTCTTGCCCTTCTATTTGGGTAAAACTCCCCAACAATTCCAAGAAAGCAGTTTGAACAGATGGTTATGATAGTGACTATGAGGCTACCCACATGGTATAGTCAAATCAGCAAAGTGAAAAAGAAAGACAGTCTCTGCCTTGGACGGCAATTTTCAGAGACGTATGTCTTTAAGCTGGGTAGAGCCAGCTTAATAGCAGTGAGAGATTTTCTCTCTAATTGGGTACGGCTGGAAACTCCCCTGAGCTCCAAAGTTTAAACACCCCCGGGGAACCTGTCTATGCTGGGCGGAGGCTGTGTTAAGGTCAGGAGGTAAGTACTAACTTAAAAATTTCTTTTTCTTAAAGCATTTGAGCAACTACTTATAGTGAAGCTTCTTCCAAATTTATCAGGGCACCTGCTGGGGTAATGTAAATTCTCTGCTCTCTTTAGTTCTTCTGCCAGGTAGACTAAGCATGGCTCGATAGTTACTCACCAGCTGGAAGCTGCAGGAGAGAGAAAGCAAGAGAAAGACTTTTTTTTAACCAGGAAATGAATCCTGCAGTGCAGTTCAGAGCTGAGTGAGGCAGTTGTGAAAACGCTGTGGGGACAAAGTGTGGGAAGGCAAAGTTGGGTGGGAGAGCACAGTGTGAGCCTTTAGCACCATGGTGGTTTCTTCTGGGTTTGAGCAGGAAAGCTGGCCCGTTTGGTATGCTGGACTCTGCTTCCAGCTCCAGGTCTAAAGGGCACTTCACACTGAATGCAGGTAATGCTGTTTCGGAAAGACCATCCCCTCTTTAACGGTTCTTACATCGCTGAGAAGCATCCTCAGAGAAATTCAGGACAGGCATGTCATTAAGTCTCACTAGGAAATAGGATGGAAATACGGAGTTTAGACAAAAGCAGTAAAAACATTTGTATATAGACAGATTTTGTGTTGAGGTCTTTGCTAAATATTAAGTGAGGCTAAAGGTAGTGCATGCAAGATGTGGTTACTTACTTGGCTGCAGCATAAATTCCTGGCGTGAACCAGTTCTTCAGCAGTGTCTGGGCTAGTGCAGCAGTCCAAAAATGCCCTGGATGGTGATGCATTTTTGCTATGGCAATCAGGTATTGCTTAGGTAAAATAGGAAAGTTTTCCATATCTGCTCTCCATATTCCCTGGGAGTCTTTGATCACTTCATACCTTTTGCAAGAGTCCATTTCTTCAGCAGGAACAGTCAAATATATCTTTTCAGGAGCGGGCAACACCAGGTCTGACCCTTGGACTGTAAGTCTTATGGTTCATACAGCTGTTGTGCTGTGGCTTTAGTGGCAATGTCTGTTAGGCTATTTCTTATCTCTGCTTTTGTCCTTCTGCCAGCATGGACTGGCCGATGAATGATGGCAAGTTTCTCTGGCAATTGTATAGCTTTTAACAGTTCAGTAACTTGTGGAGCGTTTGATATGTTACTTCCATTAGAAGTTATAAACCCATGCAGCTTCTGTAACTGCCTAGTAGCATGGTATACCCCAAATGCATATTGAGGCTTAGCATAAATGTTTACAGTCTTTTCTTTGGCCAGCTGATAGACCTTCGTTAATGCAATTAATTCTGCTTGTGCACTCAGCTTCAAACTGAGTGCTGAAGCCTCCACTACTTCATTCACAGTAGTTATTGAATAACCCGTAACCCAGTTGCTGCTCAGACAATATGAGGAGCCGCCAACAAATAGTTCCAGATTGGGATTTAGAAATGGCACGTCTGTTAAATCTTCTTGAGTCTTTTCAGCTTCACGGGTGGTTACTACACAGTCGTGATGTGGAGTTCCTTCCCCAGGTGAAGGGAGCAGAGTAGCAGGGTTCAGCGTGTTAGTTACCATCCCAGAGGCTATTCCTTGTCCTTCTTGTATGAACAAGGTAAATGGTTTACTGCAGTCTCGCAGTCCCAGGGCAGGTGCAGCTTGCTTCAAAATCTTGAATGTCTTTACCTTGTCTGTTGTCCAGTGAATGGCCCCTGCAGTATCTTGGGCAATAATCTGTAACAGGGGTTTTGCCATTTCTTTGAAAGCAGCTATCCAGGGGTGGCAGAACCCTACAGCTCCTAAAAGGGCTTGCATTTGTTCTAGCAACAGGTCAGGGAAGATTGTGAATGGGTTTAATATGGTTTTCAGATAAACGCTGCTTCTCTAGTTGAAGAATGTAACCCAGATATTCTACACTTCTCAAAAAAATTGTAACGTGGAGAGGCCCGATGGCCCTTTTCAGCTAAGGCAAACAGTAAAGAATGACTGTCAGCTCTACAAGATTCCTTGGCTGCTAATCATCAACATATCGTATCAGAAACAGGTCATTTTTTTTTTAAAACACAACATCCTGCAAATCTTTTACTAAAATTTTGTAAGTCGAGGCTTGTATCTGCCCACCGTTAAGGAATCTCAACTGTCAGCAGACACATAGGAATGGGCAACTAAACTGAGCCCTCAGGGCAAGACTCAGACCCAGGCACTGACATGTAGCTGCCTGCATGTGAGCTACATGTGTCAGGTCCCTGTATAGTCAATAGAGATGCATTCGGTGGACCTAAAGTTTGAGGAGACTTTACAAAAAACCAAGGGTTATTTTCTGTGTCAGAAGCTTAAGACAATTAAAATCTGCTTACAGCTGACAGACTTATTCTTAATTTAAAGAAAAATGAACAGGTTTTTATTCTCCATTTGTCATTGTTCTTCTCACATAATTTAATGCCATATAGAATTTCTCATTCATGTAAAATGATAAAATGATACCTAAGGCTTTTCACTCCCTCTGCTCTTGTTCTGCAAACAATAGATAAATTTTCCAAGAGGATTAAGTTTCACACTGTTGGTATTGCAGTCTTTTTCTTTTTTAGTTAAAGTCTTATTTACTGTAAGTTTCTGTACATTACAAGTTGGGGTGGCGTGTGTTGAAATGATAGAGATGCAATGTATCTGAGAAGTATGATAATGAAAGAGGCACTAGTTAGCTGTTGTGAACTAAATAGATAAGCTGCACTGCCATACAGTGAAAACTAGTCACACAACGTGCAGAAACTAATAAAACCACTGTCTTAGATGCAAAACATTGTAATTAGCAACAGCTATTCACACTTTAAAACTGGAGGTGATCATTTTTTCCTTTATGTGTATTTGGATTATATTGTCTAAATTACCCAAAATATCCCCATTTGTTTTAGTAATTCTTACCAGAATTGCTCAAGGGAGAACTCTCAATCTGATTGTTCTTTAAGATCAAGTTTTGGCAAAATACATTCTAAATGTACTTTATTTTAAGTACACTTGCAAAAGCACTGTGACTTGAAGAAAACACATCACTAGAGCGTAGTGAACCTGATTCAAATGGGAAATGTCATGTGAATGCAAAGTGTGACAGAAGAAATGTTGCAGCTCTGGCTTTTAACTCTGAGAAAACCGGGGTCGTCTGTAAACTTATTTTTTTAAATCAGGCACTCTACACTGGTTTCTGAGCCATGAGGACATGATTAGGGTACCCATTTTTAAGCTTTTTTTCTCCCAGTCATTAGTGTGTGATACTGCCATCTTTCTGAATGAGGAATGCTAAGTCCCATTTTTTTTTAGCAATTAGGGCAACAGAGCACAGAGAAATCAAGGCCTGAATTTGCAAACACTGACACTCAAGCGCCAGCACAAATAGTCCAGCTGGTTGTACCTATGTATGAAACTGCTCAATACAGACGCGCTGTCTGCTACACACTCTGTTGCTCCTGGTGCAGAGAGCGGGGCTGTTACAAGCAAGCTTCAGACAGCCTCTGATGTGATAGTCCCCTGGGCACGCAGGTCCACGGTGCCCTGGGGGATACTTTTGGGGCCACCTGAAGCCCATGCAGCTAGGTTCCAGATCTGGCTTTGAGGGACGCTTCAAGGCTGCCCTAAGCAGCAAGGAAACAAGGAAGCTCAGCCTGTTTCATGGAATAAAGGGAATATTAACTGTTCATTTGCCCCTACTGGAGGAAAGAAGTGGATGGCAGTTGAAGCTGCAAAATGCACTCCAACATCTGGCAAACAAAGCTACGCAAAGTTCAGCCTATCAGTAATACATGTTTTCCTTTTCTTCTTTTCATCTTTTCAATGAGGATGACAGCAATGAAGGGCGGGTGAGTAACTTCCCTGAGGATGTGGTAGGGTTTTTCAGTGGTTTTGGACAATTGTTTTAAAATGCAGCAAGGTTCCCCCTGTAGCTCAGGACTTATACTACTTGTTTAAACATGTCTGTCTTTGCTTATAATCATAACAAACCTCCCTAGTAGCACTGGGGAAGGCTTTACAGATCTGCACATCTTTCCTTTCCTAGAACAGGCTGTTTAGCGTCACTGGTCCATCTCTTCATTTTATGTTTTAAACCAGGTGAAGTTTAAACTTGAACAGGTGTAGTGAGAATAGAAGTCTGTCTCTCCCCTCAAAATAATGGTACTTACACCAGTTTTATGACACTGTTTTCTGCTGAATATTTTTCAGGGAACCAGGAGCTCAGAAGCATGTCGGGGAAGCCCAGGCTTACCTACCTTAATGGAAGGGGGCGAATGGAGCCTGTACGATGGCTGTTGGCAGCAGCTGGCGTGGAGGTTAGTTGACACTCGGTACACTGTTCTGGACTGCTGTTTTCAAATGGCCTCAGGAAGGAACAATTTAACATGCACATGGAGGATAAACGGCTACAAGAGGGGTCTAAATTCATTTGGCCAGTGGCACTGCATGTTTGTAACTACATTGTTCTGTGGTTAGTGTTTGGGATGCAAACGCAGTGGAGATTGGCGTTTATTAGAGATAGTATCAGTCCCCTGAAGTTAATTAATCATCATGGGTCAAAATGGGGATTTACTTAAAGGCCCTTAATTAATCTGAGTTTTCCAGCTGTGCAAAAACCACCTCAACTCAGTCTTATTTAGTTTGTAGTTACAATGTGGATAAACAAGAGTGTTGTTGACTTACATGCCCTGGGATGGGGTTAGAAATAGTTGATTTAACTTGTGCTTCCCTTTGCACTGGCTGCAACCTGTCTTCCTCCTGTGGATGTCTGTACTTTGTTTCTACCCGCACTTAGGTTATTTCTGAATCAGTGCCTTGAGGCAGAAGTGGCCAGGCCCTTCTGCTCCTCCCCAGCTGTGAGGATGTGTGGGTGATCCTCAGGACACTTGCGGCCAAACAGCGCAGTTGAAGATCCAGCCCATTATCTTTTGCTTGGTTCGGTTGTTTTGCACGTGGTTATGTGCAGTCGCTTACAGAAGAAAAATGTTCAAATACAGCAATGTAACACTATTCTCTCTCCTTTTCCAGTTTGAAGAAATTTTTTTGGAGACAAGACAGCAATATGAAAAGTTAATCAAAGGTAAGAATCTTGATGCCTGAGGCTCAGTCCCTCAAAAAATTGCTCCAATTTAGCTAAATTTGTGGCTTAAAATTAGTTTATTTAAACTAGTGCAAACTTCTAGGTGCACATCTAGAATACTGAAATACTTGTTTTGAGCAACCTGTTCTTTCCAGTGCTAAACAGCTCCTATAAGTTAAAAGCCATAACTTCTGTGATTGTGTTTATTGTAGTACCTTAAACAGGAGTAGGAAACATTCCTATTTAATGCAACTTAATTATCTATGCTGTTGAACTGTTAGCATGGTTCCTGGCAGATTTTTGGTCCAGGGCAAATCGCGCTCCCCAAAGCAATTCCTAGGCATCATCTGGGGGTTGTTCCAGGCCAAGGGCCATTTCCAAGATGTCATTCAGATGTGACCACCATGGTCTATAGGCAGAGTGAGCTGAATAGAGGGCATGTGGCCAGTCTGTGCCCGCTGGCCTGAGCTTTTGTTGAGTTGACTAGTACAGATGTACCTGTATGTTGCTTCTGAACTTCAGTGAGATAAGCCTCTAAATGAAAGGCCAGCATGGCACCAAAATCCCCAGGAAAGCAAGTTTTCCTTTGTGCTAGGCTCTGTGTGAACACATAAGTGTCAGCCCCAAGCAGGATAAACCTGAGTCATGAAACTTCCCCCAGTTAAAAAACAGGGAGCCAGCGGGGAGACCTGTAGAAAGTCTGACATGGACAGAGTAGCAAGTCACAAAGGCTTCATGTCAACCTTGGGTGTCAGACCAGTTCCCAAACACCAGTGCATATCCCCAGCCACTGCCCTTGATGTTTGGCCAGATGAAGTCCAGCAGTGAACCCCTCTGCAGCCACCCTGGAAGGAGAAGACCTTGCTGCTGGTGTGGGGAAGAAGTTGGGACTTCTAAGCACTAAAGAGTGTACCTGCCCTGCAGTTCACCTGCTGCCCAAGACATGTAAGAGAAACCTCACAGCAGGCTGAGCTTGCCAAGACATACTAGGAGCCTTGGAAGAGAACTCGGCTGTATTCTGGCTGCTTGCTCAGAAAGGAAAAGCTGTGTTTAAATAAATTCTCACAGGAAAGCTAAAATGAACAAAAATAAAAAAGAAGTGGTATCAAGAAGATCAGAATTAAATTTGCAGGTCCATCTGGCTGGGAATCTGACAATGTCGGAGGGCAATGCAGTGTAAAGACATCAGTTATAGCTCTAAATATGATAGCTTGGGTACTGAAAGCCCAAATCTGAATTTGCTTCAAAATACTAATTAATCCAGACAGAGTGGTACAATCCTGGATACAGCATCCAAGCTTATCCATATCTAGAGAGAAGAATTAAATGGTGATGAAAAGGATAGGGAAGTTTTGTAAAGAAGATCAAGGGCTTTTCTATATATGTATTGATCTTAAGAGGGTGAGAACACAAAGAAAAAGGTGGGGTTTAACACAAAGGGTTGAAGAAAGACAAATTAGTCATCCTGATAAAGGCACCTCTGGAATGCTGCCAGTCGTGCAGGGCAGAACTGAACATGAATAATCCCACATTACCTCTCCCTCTAATATTTTTTTTCCCCTCACCAACATGCTTTTTGCTAGGGTATCCTGTGTTTAGACACCACATTGTTAGAACGGTCCAGGCATGGCTTTGGCCCATGCCAGCTGATGATCTAAGCAATGCCCCAGCAGTGTGTCCAGGATGAAGCCTGGGCAGGGGGCTGTTCCCAACTAGCAGACAGACAACTGTTTTGGAGACCGAGGGTGTTAAATAGCATTGGCCTGGCCAGACCTGTACCTGTGGGCCTGAGAGACAACTAGCTTGGCTCAATCTGTGCAGCCACAGGTTGCCCGAGTTGGTAGCTGGATGTCAATAAGCTCTGCTGGTCGGTGACAAACAGTAGGTCCAGATGATCAGTTTCTAATGTATGCTCCACAGACCACAATCCAATCCACAAAACAACTGGCAAACTGCTTTTAATCCTGCGTATGTATTCTCTGCAGTGATTATGTGAAGTGGTTCTCACTGCAGAGCAAGGAGAAGCAGTCTGCTACTGGTCATAAGAGAGAAATCTCTCTTTTCTTCAGATAGGAAACAAACCATGCATTCAGTTCACTCACATTTGCTGCATCACTTTTTGTCAAGGGCCAGAAAGTCAGATTTTATTTTTCACTTTGCATCTTTCTGCTGAAAAATATCCTTGCAGAGCTGTTAGTTCTCCTGTTCTACTGTGTTTCTGCTAGATTGATACCAATTAATATTTCTTCCTTAAGCTGCAGAGGTGTGTTCTCAAAAGACATGAAGACACACAACCTTTCTGTGAATGTTTACAAGAACAAAACACAGGCTATTCATTGCTGCAGAGAAAACTACTCTGAATTTAGACTGTAAATTAATAGTATGGAATGAGTGAAGAATGTTTATTAATTCTAGACTAGCAAAGTATTTTAATAGCTCTGTGAAGAAAAAGGCAAACAGACGTGCCTGTTAAAATGAATCATTATACATGAAAGAAGGATGCAGTGAACGGATTAAAATTAAGCAATTAAAATACATTATTAACTTTGAGCAATGCAAAGTGGCAGCTGCCTAGTTGGATTTGGAGTTTTGCTGTGATTTTAACAGGGCTGGATTGTTCTCTGGATGCCCTTAATATGTAAATGGAGGAGGGAGTATCTCCAAAGACAGTGAATTAGTCCAGCAGAAAACTGGTCTGGTCTCAAACTCTTGTCCCTGGAGTGACTGTGTAAAACTTACTTAAGCAGCAACTGCTGTCCCAATCCCTGCCTCTAACTCTGTTGCTTCACCATGTTTAAAGTGGCCTGACGTCTTTGTCCCAGTAGCTCAGTCTTGCTGCGGCACTACCCCTCTCATTCTTTCTACTCATGTGTATATGTCCCTGACAGGGAACTGATCTGCATTCAAAATAATTGGTTCGGGTTTTCTGTTGTTGTTGGGTTTGTTTAAGTTCTGATTTAACACAGATCTTTATTCTCCTCCGATCCCTTGGGTTGAAAGCGCTGGTTCAGGTTTTTTCTGCCAGCATGAGGCAGGGTCCAGAAGTGCAGAGGAGCAGGCGGTGTCAGCTCCCATCAGCCAGTGAAGCTCTGGCAATGCTGTAAAGCAAGGGGCCCAGCTGCACTGTGATGACCTAGCTACAAAAGTATGATGCAGGCTAGTCAATATTTGATCTTTCCTACAGTGTTAGTTTACTGCATGGAGTTTTACAGTTAGGGCAAGACATCAATGATCTCCTACACTGCAAAAGAAATGTGCTCAGTCTCTCGCTCTCCTGTAAAGCTAAAAGTCTAGGAGGAACTAACAAGCTTTCCCTCAACTTTCTACCCTAGATGGAGTCCTGATGTTCCAGCAAGTGCCTCTGGTTGAGATTGATGGGATGAAGATGGTGCAGACCAGAGCCATCCTCAGCTACATAGCAGGGAAATACAATCTCTATGGGAAAGACTTGAAGGAGAGAGCCCTGTACTGTAACACCTCCTTTCACTTAATGTTATTTGATAGCTGTATTATATTTAACAAATTCAATGCTGTAAATCCAGTAGAAAGGCATGAGAAAGGCTAAAGCAATAAAAAGCAAGGACTCTAGCCTTTGCTGAGGTTTTAACCACTGCTTCTGAAATGCTGCTGAACAGAAACAGGCTTTTATTCATTTTAAAAAAATATGTAGCTTTAGTTTATGTTTAGTTTTGGCTGGGAAAATTGGCACTATGGTGGTGTTATAAAATTCCTGTAAATTGCCTTAGTTAATTGAAAAATGGATGAAATAACTTCTGTGCTCTTTTTTACTGTCTTTCCCCCACCAATAGGATTGACATGTATGTGGAAGGAATAACAGATCTGATGCAAATGATTTTGATGTTTCCTTTCTCTCCACCTGAGGCAAAGGAGAAAAATATTGACTCAATTAAGGAGAGGGCAACTAACAGGTATTTCCCAGTCTTTGAAAAGGTAAGTGACAGTGAGGATGTGTCTATAAAACTTGTATTTACAATTATAAAAAATTTCCCCAAAATAAGAACGTTTGTAGTGCAGGTCGGTTGCAAATCCTCAAGTTTCTTGGCTCTCACAAAGAGGGAGAAATACAGCAGTACGTTTTCTTTATTTGTTGGCTTGTGTTGTCAGGGCTGTGGTATTTGAATATCTACAAAGCAAACAAAGCAATATGTTCTCAGCTACACAGCAAAACTTTTCACTAAAGTAAAAGCAAGCACGTATGATTTCTTTTTTCCTTAAGGGATCGTTCTGCACTTATATTTGTTTAGAGCACATCTCTCTGCTATACTTAATTTCAGTTGGAACATTTTCATTAGAAGAATGCAAAAATCCCTTGCAAATAAATCAGGTAGACAGATGAGGAGTACTTTAGTAAAACAACAGTCATAGATTTCTGCACATCCCACTTTCGAAAACAACAAACCAAACCCAAATGACTCATGCATCTGGCAACATTTCTCACTTTTGTAACATTCATCTAGTTTAGATGCAAAACAATAGTAAGGGCTGAACATCCTAGATGTTCTTATGACTATAATACTTATTCCCAAAGGCAAGTATTTTCTTTGGTTAGCTATTGTAATTCTGCATTTCTAAGTTTGTTTCCTGGTATCAACATTGGACATAACTTTAAATGAAATATCTAAATGGCAATTTTATAAATTCTCCAAGTTACTCTTAAGTTCCTCCATTATCCCCATTTCTAATTCTATGACTGTTACTAGTCCACATAAGCGTGTGGGTTTGTCCCTGTTGCCAGTGGCTACCATCATTCATCATTACCGAGTGACCAACGTTTGTAGTCTGTGTACTGCAAGACTTCAGATTTTTTAGGTTCACAGCTTACAGCAGAAAACTCCACCCTGACATTTCAGATTTAATCGCTGTTCAGCTCTACAGCTGTGATGTGAGGCTTAGCTGCCAGGCATCGTATGTCCCATTCTCATCTGCAGCCCCCATTCTCTTGTACTCTACAGGTTTTGAAACAACATGGCCAAGACTTTCTTGTGGGCAACAAATTCAGCTGGGCAGATGTTCAGCTAATTGAAGCCATTTTAGCAGTGGAGGAGAAAATACCCGCTGTGCTGTCGGGGTTTCCTCAGTTGCAGGTAACGTTGTTATTGAGCACGCCTGTACTCAGGAGCTGGACGGCAATCCTGAAGTGATCATCTCTGCATGCTATGTAAATCAGGAGTGTGGGCTCTTCGAGGAACTGTCACTATTATATGTTTGCTTAACATCAAGCACAAGAGGGAATTGATTTAGTTGGTTTGTTGTAAGACACTGTGCTCCCGATTAACCCTGTTCAGGTACACCTACCCCTTTTTGAGTGGTATATGCCTCCTCAATAGAAATAAATTAATGTCATCCAAAGGGAATCACTGATCTAGGCTACCCTCTTAATTTTCCTGATTCCTGCCAGTAGATGCTGTCTAATACCAGATAACAAATTAAGCCTGTGATACAGGTTGACATGTTAGAATAAGGTACAGTGTGCCATTTTCTGTACTGGCTGGTGTTGCAATTTTGGGATCCCAGTAACGTCACTTCGCTTCTGCCTTCTACAGTACGACTAGAAACTTGAGCCTTAGCATTACGCCACAGTTTTCTTTCAATAATCAACTCAATACAATTGAGGATGAATTCTCTGCCTTTGTACCATGTACAAAGTCTGAAACCAAGCAGAAATGAGGCACTTCTGCTGTGAGACTTGATCAGAAACCAGAAACCTCCAGGCATGCAGCATGCTATAGAGCACAGTGCATGGGCAAACCTGGGGCATGACCTGCAGGAGTCATTAAGAATTGAGATAGAGTGGACCCAACTAGTCTGTGACCAGAAAAAAGCAGATAGTGTTCAGTAGTCCTCCCATGTGCCTGTAATCATGGTAATAAAACAGTGTAGGCAATGCAAATTTGGGTTGAGGATGCAAGGCTTGGGGTCATGTTTCTTTGTGCTTACAAACTGTTAATTTGAGGGGTGCACTCAAAGACTTCGGCTTTATTCCCATTAATAAAAGAAACACTTCAGCATCAGACTGTCACAGTTAGGTTTTCTGTATGCAACTGATGAGGAAAAGAGCTTTGATTTTTTAAATTACTTTTTTAAAAATTTTTAAAGCTCAACCCCAACAGTTTAAGCCTGAATTTAGTGTGACAGCATAAGGCACTTCAGCCACAAAGTGGGCAGTAACGTGTGTCAGATTTTATCCCATATGCAGTTTTGCAGCCTCAGGTAATTCTTGCCTCTAGCTTCCATCTTCTAGCAAGATGTCTTAGCCGCTAGGCATGGGCACAGTTCTGTTGAAGCCATGCATTGAATTATGGAGGGATTCCTTCACTGCCAGAAGGGAAAAAGCTTCTAAAATTGGTGGTTACTTATTTCACAGTTTTTACTTTTCTTGCTCCTTCTTGTATTTCCAGTGCCTGTAAGGAAGAAGAAATTATGTTCATACATTTGCCAGGCTGTTGCTCTGTGAAGCTCCTTTCCCTTAGCCCCGTTGTTAGAAGAGGTTCTTGTGTATCTAAGATTGCTCGGCTAACCATGGGGTCTCCAGCTGCTTGCAGTCTGCATCACTGAGTCCTCTCTGACTGTCTGTACAATGAGATCTCTCAGGATCCTTGACTCAGTTGCCTTAACACAGGCATCTCTTGCCACCTGAGATGCCCAACTCTTCCTTAATCCTAGTCCTGGCCTCCAGCCGCTGCTCCAGAAGGGAATTGGTCTCCCCGAGGGGCTGTGTTGTATCTGCCAGCCCTATGTAGATATTTTGGCTACCCTAGGCTACATCACAGTACAAGAAGCCTCTACTGGACAACTGAGTTAAGCCAAGGATGCCTCCAGCCATTTTGCCTTCACCCACGCAATCCTAGAAATGCTGGGGCAGTGGGACAACAGTGGCCGTGCTAGATGCAAACAGAGCTCGGATATTTACATAATGTAGTAAAAATGGAAATCATGTTAACATATATTGTGGTTTGCCCACACGGTAGTTTGCACCATTAGAACCAGCAATGAAAAGAAAAAGGTCATGAGCTGGGTTAGTGTATTTGTACCTTCAAAACTATTCCTTGATGCTCCCAGATACTGATTTTTTTGCCATCAGGTTCTTTCAGGCAGCAGAGATTTAGATATTGTCTGGTCCAGTACTGCCTTCATAGGTAAGAACAGGCTTTTTGCAACAGCTGGGTCCTTCTCCTGTTGGACAGAAGGAGACTGTAGGTGGCACTGAGATCTGAATGAATGTTACGATCTTTTCTAGCAGCAGGGGGAAGCAGTTGTGTGCAAGGAGCACTGTTTGCTACTGGAGTAGTTGGAATTTCTCACTCACTTTGTTGCTTTTATTTTTTAGGCTTTTAAAACAAGAATGAGTAATATGCCTACAATCAAGAAGTTCCTGCAGCCTGGCAGCCCAAGGAAACCCCCACCAGATGAAATTTACGTAGAAACTGTGTTGAAGGTTTTTAAGAAATGAATGCCTTGCTACCTTCAGTGAGACCCAAAATACTGGGAAAAAACCCAAACAACTATAACCCCAAAGCCCAAACCAAAGGATTTAGGAAGCTCAGTAAATTAGTATCGTTGTAGTTAAAACCAATGGTAAAAAGAAACCCAAAACTGAAATAAAGCATTCTGATTACTCTGGCAATGTGACAGCAGATTTGTCTTTATTGATATCAAATCCTTGGCAAAACATGAAAACGAAGGCATATGAAAGCAAGAACTATTTGTAGGGTAGGAAATTTATTAATTTGAAAAAAGACCGATGCAGTGTTAGTACTGTCAGAATGTAACTTGTTGAAGAAGATATTTTCTGGATGAAAATAGGCTTCAGAATAAGAGCTATGGAAGAGAAGGAAGAAAAGACTCACTGAATCACTAACCCTTCAAGAAGTAGACTTGTTTCAAGACCAGTTTTGGTGAGTGAGTACTTTTATTGCATTATTTTTACAGTATTGTGTGAGTGAAACTTGTAACTTAATATTAGTTTCATCTGTTGTTACCAAAGCCAAATCTCTTTGGTTCCTCACACTTCCCAGGTCTTGCCTAGGAACCAGCTTTTATAGTGTTCCATTATTTTCTTCCTCTGCCTTTTTAATGCGATTTCTTCCAGGCACCTTACTTCATTGTTCCCAGTGCATTGGAGTCTCTGCACCTCCTCACATGATGAACCTCTTCAAAGGGTGGGGAGGGCAGAGACACATCTTGAAACAGATGATCACTCAGGTTCAATATTTGTTCATGCTCCTTCCTGTGCATTAATCTGCCATTTTGAGGGACTCTCAGCTGCTTCCTAGCCCCAGTTCTGGACACCAACAACCAGCTACGTCTTTGTCCTAGTAAAACAAGAAGCACCAGGCTTCAATCCCTGGCTCTGAGGCCATATACACACTATTAAACTCTCTTATTACCCAAAGCTGTGTAACCACATCCCAACAGCCTGTTGCGGCTGGGTCCTGGCGTGGACTGACTGTGTCTGGGAGCCATCTGGGCGAGAGCAGCAGGCACAGACTGATAACCTCTGAGCGAGCCGCCATCAATTCAGTAACACAGACGGCATCTTCCAGTGCCCGTGCCCTGGCACTGCCTCATGTTTGATGTGATCTTCAGAGAACTCCAGAGGGCAAAGCCTGAGCCTGAGCTGCCACTTCACACAGGGTGAAATGTGGGCAGCCTGGGGCTGCTGCTGCTTTGGCGGCGCTGTGGGGCACCACCCGCCCTTGTGGAAATGTGGTAGCAGCAGTGACACCAAGGTGGTCACAGCTCCTCCAAGCGAGGCCTGTCTGCAATGGTGGAGGTGATTTACAGAGTGGTATTGGGGAAGGGAGTAGTGGGGTCACAGAGCAGTGCAGGTTTCATGGCTAGGACATCTCAGGTGCATTAAAGGTGCAATAAAGTTGCTTAAATTTCCCTCATTATTAATCCCTCCTTGTGCAGGTAAGTTCATCAATCATTTAGTGAGCCATGCTCATCGTCTCTATCCTAAAAATCTATTTAAGGTTACTTGGAAAGTGACTTTGGTCCAGTGTGAGCAATGAAGAATATGCCACCCAAAAGACTTCCAGGTCTGATGTCAGGGTCAGCTTAGGCTGAAGGGAGGAATGCTTTGCATGCAGGTTACAAATATATTATCTCTTGAGAACGAAGCATCGTGGAAGAAACACGCAATCTCTTTTGCAGACTCAGGTAAGGCAGAGGTGGTTTATTTCTACAGCTGTAGGATGGAACACAGAGCAACAGAGGTTCAGCTTCTATTGATTTTAAAACAAAAATATTGGGGCTTATATATATTTACAGCAGACAATAACTGCTGTGTGAAGGGGCTGATGTGACAGAGCAGCATCTGCAAAGAAGGAAGCTTTGTTCCAGCAGATGTCAGTAACCAAATCTGATGCTTAATGTTGCCATGACAAAAGTCTAGAAAAGGAGAAGGTTTTCAGGTGTGAAATGTTCTGGAAGTCCTGATATTGCCTGGCTCTCAATGGCATGCTACTGTTAGAGTGGGTCCAGAGGAGGGCCACGAAGATGATCAGAGGGCTGGAGCACCTCTCCTATGAAGACAGGCTGAGAGACTTGGGGTTGTTCAGCCTGGAGAAGAGAAGACTCTGGGGAGACCTTATAGCCCCTTCCAGGATCTGAAGGGGGCCTACAGGTAAGCTGGGGAGTGACTTTTTACAAGGGCATGAAGTGATAGGACGAGGGGGAATGGATTCAAACTGGAAGAGGGGAGATTTAGAATTAGATATTAGGAAGAAATTTTTCACCGTGAGGGTGGTGAGGCACTGGAACAGGTTGCCCAGAGAGGTTGTGGATGCCCCATCCCTGGAAGCATTCAAGGCCAGGCTGAATGGGGCTTTGAGCAACCTGGTTTAGTGGGAGGTGTCACTGTCCATGGCAGGGGGGTTGGAACTAGATGATCTTTAAGGTCCCTTCCAACCTAAACCACTTTATGATTCTATGATACTGACTGTCTCCATGGGGAGAGAAGCACATCCAGAAAGGAGAAAGGTCCAGGGGCTGGCAGTGTGGCAGGGAAAATAGGGAGTAATCACGGGTAAGTGAGACAGTTTGGAATCTGCCAAGACGACACAAACTAAGATTACAAACTAAGCAGGAGAGAGAGAGAAAGGGAGCCAACTAGAGGGAACTAGAAGGAAAGCTGAAATCTTAACATGCTGTTATGTGGAGAGATAGCTCTAAAAGCAACGGTGAGCAGGTAACACCCCATTTACAACCTTCTCTTTGTCTGCCTCACACGGAGATGGCAGGAGTTGCTGATGTTAGCCAAAGAAAGATGGTCACTAATTTTCACTGAACATCAAAGAATTGTTTTGGTTTTGCTTAAGCAAGGTCTTGCATTTGTTATTCAAACCATCATGGAAGGAACCGCTGGTAAAAAAACCATCATGGTAGAAAAAAATTCAAGCTCAGTAGCACTGAGAACACCTGCTGGCTTCTAGGTAATGCACTTGCTCTTCAAAATATTTGGGAAAACACCTAATGCCCTTCACATACCTGATGCTAAGTGTTAAGTCAGCATGAAGATCACTGGAGAAAAGGACATTTTCTTTCTTTTAATTTCTCTCTTCCCTCTGCAAGGCTATCTTTTGTAAACATAGTTTTGGGTTTATAAGATGGTTACACTGCACACTTACCCTGCCAGGTTCAGAGGGCGTTATTCAGTGTGGAGAAATGTTTCATGGGACATAATGTGTGAGCTGCACTTTTCAAGTGGGCTGAACACAGGCAGCACCAGTTTGGAAAAACAACAACAAGCAGGACCTTTGTTTTAAATAATATGAAACACCAGAGCTGCACTTTTATTTCTGCAGCAAGTCAGGGCTGGGCATCTCCCAGCAGGTCTCGTTAGCTACAGATGAGGCTCCCTTCTCTACAGACCCTGCTAATACAATCAGGCACAACGGTTTGCGTGTGCACCTCTTTTCCCTTGCAAGTACATCTTGAATATTGGCTAATAATTTTGAACACAGCTCCAACCCAAATTAACATAATTCTGGTATGTTTTATGTAGAGAGAAAAGTTCACCAAGCCTGATGAAACAAAACATTTTCCAATGCTTTGTCAAGAAGTCAGTATCTTGACTGAAAAAACAAATTAAAAAATAAATGTATCTTTTTAGGAAAATTTTTCAAGTTTTAAAGGAAGAGGCTACCTGGAAACAAGCTGGTGGGCAACAGCAGCAGCTGGGCTGAATATTCACTCCTAGGTTATTAAGATATCTTTGACATTTCCCCTAGTTTTAACTCCTGGATGGTCAATCTGAACCTAGACATCCTTAAGAGATCAGATCAGATGCCTTCAGGCATGCAAGATACAAATGACACTTCTATAGCATTTTCCAAAATACTTTACAAGCTCAGTGAAGTGTCATTGCCAAAAGTCCTGTTAAGTTAGGAGACCAATTGTATCACGTTTTTCACTTTTATTCAGGCTAGTAACTGTGTTGATGAAGACTTGCCTGGAATCTTGATGGATACCTCTGATAGGGTAAGAAATGTCAGTATTGGGATAAATCACCCTCTGAAGACTTCTGCTCCTCTCCCCTACCCCCAAGGGAAGGCTGAAGGGACTGGCTTCATCTAAACTTTTAACTGTCTCAGTTGAGACAGCATCCTTTCGAGTACTTTGGATATCAGCTGTTGCTCAAGTGCATGATGAGGGATTCCTCCTTAATTTAGACCTATTTAATGGAGACTAGACAGCTAAAGTAGATGTAGGCGTCTACAAAGTTAGGTGAGATGAGTTTTCCCAAGTTGTCTACACTGTGATTAACTTTCATGCTCGAACTCATGTTTTCGTGCCTTGCAGTCAGTCCTCTGACCCAGTGTATGTCAAGTCTTTGTAGAAGTAATCACCAGACTTGGGATATCTCCCAGAGTTTATCATGGCCAGGCCTACAAATGATTAATCCAGCCAAGCTACCTAAAAGTGACTTTGGATTTGTGAAACGCTACCAGACACACTTTGGTACACATGTCTATGCGGGGAAAGCTTCAATCTCCCGCATTATCCTAGATTCTGGGTCCTAAGTCATGTCTGTCCCACAGTGCCGGAAACACTGTTTCCAGCAGCGTAGTTTGATTCTTTTACTCTTAAAAAAAACCTGTGCAAATGTCAGCACTCCCAGAAGCCTAG
The DNA here is from genome assembly GCA_008711295.1 of Anarhynchus alexandrinus. Taxonomy (NCBI): domain Eukaryota; kingdom Metazoa; phylum Chordata; class Aves; order Charadriiformes; family Charadriidae; genus Anarhynchus; species Anarhynchus alexandrinus. Next base: position 2,638,536 of record VUYV01000024.1, read on the forward strand.
AGGGGAAAGCAGTCACTTCTCAAGCAAGCAAATAAAACATTTGTATGCAGAGTTCAGTTTCATTATAAAATATGAACAAATTATTTTGAGCTGGATGTTAACAGAAAACAAAATGTGGGCAGCTTGTGCTTCTACAGCAATACCAAGAGTGGGCTTCTGCTGCACTTAGCACAGACGCCTGGGGCTCTCCGTGACACCTCTGCAGGGCTGGCCATCATGCCATGGCACATGCCGCAGAGCCAGGCTCTCCGGAGCAGCAGCTGGAGGCTGGTGGATGCCCTGGAACATGCACAGCGGCGTGGACACCTCTGCGTAGGTGACTGAGCCCCGCTGCAGGCTTTCAGAGGCTGGAGAGAAGAACCTCCCCAAATGTAAGAAGGGGACAGTGTGAAATAAGAAAGAAAAGAGCCCGAACCAGAAGGCAGAGGCTATAGGATATGATGTCAGTGAGGAGTCCCATTCTGTGAAGCCTGGCTCTCCTGCAGTATAGGATACAAAGGATACAAAGTGTTCCATTTGGGGACTAGGCACCTCCTAGATGTTGTAGCAGTGACCGTTCTGATGCCTTGTCCTTTTCTGGTTCTAGCTCTAAATAGATAATTAAGCTTATTTTACTGTCAAGCACAGAACACATTGGTTTAACAGGCACAGAATCACAGAATGATAGGGGTTAGAAGTGACCTCTGGAGATCATCTAGTCCAACCCTCCTGCCAAAGCAAGGTCACTTATAGCAGGTTAGGCAGGGTTGCGTCCAGGCAGGTTTTGAATATCTCCAGAGAAGGAGACTCCACAACCTCTCTGGGCAGCCTGTTCCAGTGCTCTGTCACCCTCAAAGTAAGGAAGTTTTTCGTTATGTTCAGACGTAATTTCCTGTGTTCCAGTTTGTGCCTGTTGCCCCTTGTCCTGTTGCTGGGCACCACTGAAAAGAGTCTGGCCCTGTCCTCTTGACACCTGCCCTTTAGATATTGATAAGCATCGATGAGACCCCTTCTCAGTCTTCTGTTCTCCAGGCTAAGCAGGTCTCTCAGCCTTTCCTCATAAGAGCGACACTCCAGTCCCCTGTTCATCTTTGTAGCCCTCCGCTGGACTCTCTCCAGCAGTTCCTTGTCTTTCTTGAACTGGGAAGCCAAGAACTGGACACAGTATTCCAGATGTGGAGCACCAGTGGTGGAGACTGATGGGTTGAGGATCATTTTCAGCTACAGAGCAGCAAAGTACGTCTACAGGAAGGACTGAAGGAGAGAGGTCCCTATACTCTAACAACTTGGTTTTTTGATTGATAGACTACAATTCATCTGACCTCCCTGTGTAACACAAAGAAAATATCCCAGCTCACAGTTACATTCAGGGTGATTCAGCAGATTTTTATATAACACGTTGACCTTGCCCGCAGGTGATGTCTATAACAGTATTAACCAGCTAGATTAGACAGGCAGATGGTGCACAGGAGTTTATGCTATATTGACTCTTTGAAGTCAACAGAGTTATCAGAAGAAAGCAGTCAGGAGTGCAGAGGGCAGTTTGTCTTCTGATGCCACTCTTCATTTACTGTTTCTTACAGTTCTCTTTGGCATGCATTTTCACCGGGTCAAATTCAGGGAAACATTTTTAACAGAAAAAGAAAAAAACCCTTCTACGTCAAGGAATGAAATTCAGCAGAAAAATGTCCTGAAGGAGTATCCCCCATCACTAAGGAAGGAAAGGAAGCTTATGAACGATTCAAGCTGATGTGACTTATGTAAAGTAGCAATCTGTTAAAAGTAAAAAAACATAAAATAGTAAAATAAAATTTTGATTGCTATCACAGTATTTTTTTAAGTCTTAGGAGCTTTTCAGCGGTTCCAATTATTTTTAATCAGCAGGTTGCCAAACAATTAAAATAGGAAGCATACAATTTTCTGCTGGCACAGATGTTCCCAGTGTTCATGACCTCTTGTGAATCTTACATTTGTACACAGTCAGCATTAGTCAGGAATTTATTTTCTGTAGGTGAGAAGTGACTAAGTGGTTTTGTTCATTTGCGAAATAGGAGTTTCCCATCAGCAGAGAACTGTTTGCAATTCTCTTTGTAGGAGGGGCTACAGACCTATATAATCTCGAGCCAAAGCTACTGAGAGCTTAGCGTGAGTTACACTGTGTACAAGGTAAGCTGTCTGGATTTTGGACATGCGTAGTGAATTAGTGTATTTGAAAATAAGTCAGTGAATGGGTTTTACAGATTAAATACTTGTATGGACTTTCTTTACTAACACGGTTATGTGCATTAAATGTTAAATTATTAATCAACTGCTTTCTAGGTGAGCAGATTTAAGAAAAAAAATTTAGATCTCAAAAGTTCCTTACAACAAGGGGAATATGTGGTTTTTGTAGCCATTTGCTTTTTGCTGCCTTTAATGCTGTAGTTTTACTGTTGACACAATGTTATTAACTGTGAAGTTAGTATAAACTAGGCACTGTCTATGTGTTTGCTGCTGATGTGCACCCACTGATTCTGGGGGAGGATGACAGTCTGCCTAGAAACTGTTGTTGCTTTGAATTCCAGCAAAGAGTGGGAATTGAACAGAACAGGTATTGCACTTTGGCTCTGTCTGTGATAAAGACAAATCTAACTTTACCAGAGACAAAATTAAATTCCACATCTTCAGGTGCTTGCATGAAGAAATGAGAAGAACGGGACTGTTGTGAATGAGATTGAATGCTTACAATGGTGGAAAAAAATCCTTCCTGTCACTTTATAATGGAGCATAATGGCTCCTGGAGAAAGCATAGCAACTGCTGAGTTTACTTTGTGTATCTGATTAAACAGTAAACTGTGTCCTGAGATAATGCCAAAACAAACAGAGCAGTGTATCTCGCGCACCCTGCTTTTTGGTCAGAGCAGAACGCTTTGGGATGCAAATGGGTTTTGATTTACTTGTTCTCTGACACGGGCCAATCACTCTCAGTACAGAGCTCTGCTTAACTAAACTGCACATGTAAAACACATTGTAAGGCAAAACGATACAACGCAGTCTCTCAATACAGTCTTTTACCTCCTCTACTAATTTGATGAGTCTTGGATCATAAATCATTTGCTACAAACAAGAGAACTTTGAACAATGCTTGAGAACCAGTTAGAGACTCAAACCCAGCATTCTGAATCTTTATTTTGCAAAACTTACTTCTTTATTCCAGATAGCAGGAAATCAGGCACATAGAAACATGTCTGGCAAACCCAAGCTGCACTACTTCAATGGACGAGGCCGAATGGAATCAATACGGTGGCTACTAGCAGCAGCCGGGGTTGAGGTTTGTCTCTGTTTGTTACACTAAGAGCATGTGACAATTATGTATTTTTACTGTTCCTTAAAAAAAATGTGACTGACCAGCAGTTTCAAGTTCTGCATTTAGTGCATTGCTGACCAAGCCAACAATGACCACTAGCTTACCCTAAGCAGGGGGGCAAGTTAACATTTCACTTCCAAGCATCATGTGCCAAGCCTACTGGTAGCACCATAAATGCCTCTCCCTTGTAGCTAGTGAAAGAAAAAATTTAAAACCACAGCAGCAGAACCTGGCTTCTTATCTTCTCATCACAGGGGCTGAGCACTTTCAATTCTGAAGACCTTCAGTTAAATCCCAATGTCCAAAATAGCAAAAAATTATTATGCCTACTACAATGTAGCTTACCCCTGAAGGTCCTGTATATTATAAAACACAGAGTAATTGTTTTTACCTTTTAACGGCTTCTGATATTAAACTGGAGAGGCAGTGTGGGGATCTGTGTGTTTTAAGAGCTACGAGTTTCTGTCATGGTGATGGGCAATGTGCCAGAAAGCTGCACGCGGCACATGATCTTTTCTCTTTGTCCTTCCTTTTGCCAGCTTGTGGCAAAGGACCCATAACACAGTTCTGATGCTGCAGTGTGAATTTACCCCTCCTCTCCTCTGCCTGCACCATCTCTTGCCAGCACTGACAACAGAAGCGATATGGTCATCGTTGGCTCAGCAAATGGGGTTTTGTGCCTTCAGTCACCTCAGTTTTAGCCAAAATCTTACCTGTGCAAAAATATGAATCACATGTGAGAGGGAAGAGGAGAGGACGTGACAGAGGCAAAATAAGTTTTTAAAGATATCACTTCCAAGTCTGATTTATTTTTTAAAAAATAAAATTCCTCAAAACACAGCTCTTTCTGCCTTCACTGTCCCATGAAAAGCAGAAGCTAAAACATACAATGACAACACAACTTTTCTTCTTCCTGCAGTTTGAAGAATGTTTTCTGGAAACAAAGGATGATCTGACAAAGCTACAGAAGGGTAAGTTTCCTTCACTTTTTAATAATTGGATGATGATGATGGTGATGATGATGATAGTAAGAATAAGAATAAGAACAAGAACAACAGTTTGTCTTAGAACACCTAAGAAGTCTTACATCTCTTAAAAAGAAAATCTAGACTGAATTGTATATGAGGTATCATAGATGCACACTGCAGTGTGTTAGATGGTACCATCCACCCAGTTGCTTCAGTCTGCACTGAATCACAGAGGGGCTGAGGTCAGAAGGGACCTCTCAAGATCATCTGCTCCAACCCCCCTCCTCAAGCAAGGCCACCTACAGCCAGTTGCCCAGGATGGTGTCCAGTTGAGTTTTGAGTATCTCCAAGGATGGAGACTCCACAGCCTCTCTGGGCAACCTATGCCAGTGTACAGTCACTCTCACAGTAAAAAAGTGTTTCCTTAAGTTCAGATGATTGAGTCTCCTGTGTTTCTGTTTGTGCCCATTGCCTCCTGTCCTGCGACAATACAGGTTTTAGTCATCAGACCATCTTGAAATTCATTAGCATTTTAGGTTGCCTACAAAGTTGTTGTTTTATATTTGTATGAAACCAGAGTTCCAGATTTCTGAGTTTAACTTGTACCTCTGATGCATTCCTGTTTCCCAAGGCAACTACTCACCTTGCTATCTTTAGCTTCCATCTTTGTGGACATGATATTCACATTCCCTCCAAACCAAATTACATGACTGTGCTCTTTCAGTTCACTTGGCTTTTCAAAGAACTCTGATCTAGGGTTGGCATTTCTAGTCCTGCTCTCCTTTAGGAACAATGACTCGATCCCCCTGCCACCTGCCGGCTTTCAAAAAGTATTTTGAGACACAAGCATAAATGAAAATGTGCCCTTAATAGCAAGCAGTTTCTCTGCATGCTTGCCTTACAGTGGATACAAAGACAGACAGAGCCGATCAGTTATTTGAGTCAAGAAATATGATTCCATAAAGCAAATACTCTGACTCGCTTCTCTGATCAGTTCCTGGAGGTATTCTGACTTCTTCCTTGCTGGAATAAGGCTTCTGCAGACTAGTAAGGGATTTACCAAGTGATATTTGGCTCTTCAAGGAATCTCATGAAACCCACCGATTATTCCCTGCTTTACACCCATACAGATGTATGTCATTGTATGAAGTCGATATAGTAGTCGCAAAGATGATATTATATGCACTTATATTCACATTATGTTGACAACACCTTAAATAGTCCAGACTTCCATAATATTTACCAAAGCATGACAGAAACTGGCTCACTATGGGTCAGATCCTACAGTCCTCATCTGTATTAACCTCCATGAAACCAGCTGAGTGAGGACCATGCAGTGCATGACTTGTCTTTTTCAGTGTACGACTGCTGAAAGTTCTGCATTTGGGTACTTCCTCAGATTTGAAGAAACTTCAAGAAGCTGACTGCTATAATATTATGTTATTAACATGTCACTAAGAAATGGTTCTTGGCTTCATGGTAAGCTTTTCTCCACACCATGTAATGAGAATGAGGAAGTCTGTCAAGAATCAAAAATATTCCAGGTGGTTACTTTGCCAAACACCCACTAATGGTTCTCATTCAGAGACTGAATGTCTCCTTGTCTTGTCCCCTTTTCCCTAGATGGATCCCTGCTGTTTCAGCAAGTGCCAATGGTGGAGATCGATGGGATGAAGATGGTGCAGAGCAGAGCCATTGGCAACTACATAGCAGCAAAGTACAACCTCTACGGAAAGGACCTGAAGGAGAGAGCCCTGTACTGTAACAGTACCTCCTTTGTTTGTTAGACTACGGTTCATAATATCTCTTTGTGTAACACAAGAACATCCCAGCTCACAGTTCGATTCAGGGTGATACAACAGCTTTTCACATGGCACGTGTTTACCGTGCCTGTGGGTGATATCTACAACAGTAACAACCCGCCAGATTAGATAGGCAGGATGGTGCGAGGGAGTTCATGAAGATCAAAGGTCAATAATCAGAAGAAAGCAAGTCAGGAGCGCAGAGGGAAGACGGCCTTACTGACGCTGCTTTTCATTTTCTCCTGCAGTTGTCAGCAGGAGCCATTGTCACTACACCAAATTCAGGGAAATGGAAAAAACTGGAAAAATTGAAAAAATGGAAAGAAAAAACTTCTCAAATAACCAGGAATTAGAATTAATAACTGGTTATTAAAAGATAGGGCTCTTAGGGCCTGAAGTATTTGTAAATGCTTCAAGTTAATTACCACAGGTAAACACACTTCAAGATATTTGTTAGAAATTGTATAGAACTACTGTTTAATTTACCATGTCTGATTGGATTTTTAACACAAGTTGGGATGACACACATACCAATTTTGTACTCAGGTTCAAAAAAACTTAATACAGAGAAGTATCACTCCTAGTGAAAAACGGAAGGGGTACAGTCTTTCAGTTTTTGGTTAGGCACTTTCCTCCTCCCCTTCCCCCCACCCGAAGCCACTGTACTCCGGAGGGAACTGCTCCAAGCTATGCCAGTAGCTGTCGCGCTACCCAGACCTACTGTGTTTGACTTGACCAACTGGATCTATTCCTTTCAGAATTGATATGTACGTGGAAGCGGTAATAGATTTGAATGAGTTACTCATGACCCATCCTTTACAACCAGCGGATAAGAAGGAGCAACATTTTGCTACTATTGTGGACAAGGCCACAAACAGATACTTCCCAGTCTATGAGAAGGTATGTGACAAAGATGTAGTAGCTTAATACTGCTTTCCTGAAACTCCATCCTGGACCTACACAATTTTTATTGAGGAAAACAGAGAAGAAAAATTACCACTTAAATATAAATGCTACAGTTTTGCTGGGGCTGGGCAAGAATGGAGACAGGGAACTACAGAGGGGACAGAAGGCACTACAAATCTGCAGAGCTGCAAAAACCCAGGACACACGGAGCTCCCCAAATGTCCATGTTTCAGTCTGTATGTTGTTTCAGACAAAAGACACTAAAGCATCAGCTTTCACATAAAGTTTCGTCCTGAAGTGCAGAGCCCCCTCAACCATCCGTGCTATGTAAAGCATTACAGCTCCTGTAACAAAAGGGAGGATGGAAAAGCTGGGTGTCAAGACCAGGAGGCAGAGGTTACATGTGCAGAGTTCCCAGCACAACATTCCAAAAAAATGAAGAGGAAACAGGTGAGAAGTAAGGGAGCTGCCCATGATTTGAAAGAGTCCAAGATACTATGCCCTAGGCTGAACTTAACCCTCTTGTAAATTCTGTATAGACATTTGCAGGGAGGGTTGTATCCCATAAAGCTTAGCCTTCAACACAGCAGCGCTGATTACATGAGCTACAGGAGTGAAGGCAACAGAGGTACAACTGAGCTGCCAAAAAGAAATGCAGAAGAGAAAGGACCGATAAATTATGGATAGGATGACGGTGTGTTCAGGTGTTTGTGCTACAGATGTTCTTACTGCATTTCCTTCTTTCAAGGATAACTCCATGCAGTGCGTGACCTTGCTTTGAAGATATCATATTAAGTCACAGAGAGAGAGAAAAAAAATATCACATCAGCTTCTGGTTCTCTGTTTTTAGGTTTTGAAAGACCATGGACAAGACTTTCTTGTTGGCAACCAGTTTAGCAGGGCAGATGTGCAATTACTTGAAACCCTTTTAATGGCAGAAGAGTGCAAGCCTGATATACTCGCCAAATTTCCTCTTTTGCAGGTAATTGAATGGACAATTTCAATGGACAGTGAGTCAAAGCAAGACCACTGATTTAAATTGGCTGAGAAATATGGGAGAGTGGGAGGGTGGGGAAAGAAGTGAAAGACAAAATCAAAATCAAACATCCTCAGTACATTTAGCCAGCCTCAAATACTGATGGTTATTGCCACCTTCAGTCACTATAGCCAGAAAAGCACAATAGGATGAAGCATATAGATTCTTCTGCAGGATCAACCCATACTGTTACTTTTAGAGCATGGATAACATCTAAAATTCTGACAGTTACCATGGTTCTTAAGCACAGTGCTGTTTTTGGTTTTGTTTTGTAGAGTTTTAAAGCAAGAATAAGCAATATCCCCACAATAAAGAAATTCCTGCAGCCTGGCAGCCAGAGGAAACCACCACTACAGGAAAAAGATGTACCAAAAGTGATGAAAATTTTCCACTGAGCAGTAACCTAAACCAACAGAAACTCTATTTTGTTGTCTTTGTGTTTGCTGATAGCGGCAAAGTGATGAAAATAGTGCAAAGGGTTTTGATCTCTCTCTCTCTCCTTACCTACAGGACTGGTTTTAGCCTACTGCAAACACTTCCAAGGTAAATCTACATGAACATATCAGCAAATGAAATAGTTCACTGAATTAGGGGTGTACACTGGACAACACAGGATGTCTTAAATTACTTAAGAGATTACCTGAAATAAAGTCTTACTATTGACACTCAAAACCAGTTTGTTCAATGACTTCTTGCTGCTAATTATATACCCAAGGGCTCTCTGGTTCTCTCTTTCTGGCATTCCCAAGAGTTGCTGGAAAATGAAGAGGGCTTAGTGGGTGACACATCTGTTCTGGGAAATGCCAGGGAAAGCCTGCAGGTTCTGGTTTGATGGGGATGATGGGTTTGGATTCAGCTTTCCTTTGAACTTAACCTGGAGTATGCTGGGACTAGAGGTCCTACTGCACCTCTGTTTTGTCACTAGACATTTAAACTCTTGTACTGCAGCTTCACCACTATTTCCTTTAAAAAAATGTCTACTGTAGCAGCTAAAAGCACTTTGCAGAGCTGACTAAGAAATTAATGTTTGTCGCCAACCGAAAAGTCGAAAATTTATTGTTTGAGGAAAGAGTCAGATCAGTGCCAGGTGCCAGTGAGACCTTGAAATGCAGGACTTCATGTTGACTTATGTCACTTTATATTAACCTCAATTAAGTATGTTGTACATAAGTTGTACATTATGCTCACTTAAATCAAGCTCCACCACCGAGAGGCTAGCAAAACAGTTGAACACATAAATATGTATATTATTTAAGCTCCAATTCAACCAAGTATGTAAATGCAACTAAAACAAACTAAAGCTGTCGTACCGGCAGTTTTAAGCTGGGCAAACTCAGGGCACTAGAACTCTTGCTAACACCGGTGGCTCCTTTGTAAGAAACACCCTGTGGCTGGAACCAGTTTTTACCACCAAGAACGGAAAAAACCCCAATGTTTTTCTGCAGCAGAGCACATTAATTAGAGTTGTTGCCGGAGCTGTTTCCCTCCTGTCTCACCGAAGCGTTCGGGCAGCGCTTGCAGCTGCTGAGCGCTGTCAGAACTGGAGATGGACACTTCAGCCGTGGCTGCCGGCTCTCGGCCGTGGCAGCTCCCCTGTTTTTTAGCTCCCAGATGGTTTTGGGGAGCCTGTGCGCAGACCCCAGTCTTCGGCCACGCACAGCCATGGCCCCCACCACACCGACAGCTCAGCACCCCTCACACCGGGGCTGCGGCCCAGGCCTCTCCCCCTGTCACACCATCGCTGTGACCCCACGGCCGCCTCAGTGCCCTCAAAGCCTTTTTCCAGCTCCCTCCTGCCCCGGCCATGTCCCTCTGAGGTGCAGCCGCTGCACCCCCGCCGATCTCCAAGCCAGCCCAGGGGAAAAACGTCGCTTCACAGGACTTGGGGGGACAAGGCCGAGGTGGGTTTTCCCTCAGCTACGCTTGTAGGGTTTTAAGGAGGCGATTAAACGGCGGGTAGCCGGGTCTCGGTGCCTCACAGTGCCGCCCCCGGGGCCTGACGGAAGGCGGGAGCGGGGGGTTCCCACCGCGGCCGCTGAGGGCAGGAGGGGGGGAGGCCGAGGGGAGGAGCGGCCGCCTGTTGGCGGGCCGGGGGCGGGCCGGGCGGTGAGGGCAGCCCGGGAGAAGCTGACTGGGTCGGGGGAATCTGTCGACGGTGCGGCTCGGGCAGAGGGTACTGACGGCGGCGGCGGGCTGGGGGGTCCTTGGGGGGGTCGGCGGCGCCGCGGGGGTGCGGGCCGGGGCCGGGGTGTGTGTGTGTGAGTTTCGCTGCGAAGCGTGGCGTGCGGGGGCTGGGGGCGGCCAGCCGGGACCCCTGCCGGGAGGGCGGCAAGCGAGGTGCGTGACAGACCGGTCTTTACTTGAGGAACGTGCTTGAGCGCCGCAGGGTGTTTGTGCAGGGGTCACCTCACCCCCCTCCCCAGGCGCTCCCCTGCAGCAGGGACCCACGGCGGGCCGGGTGGGTGTGCGTGGGAGGGGGTTCGTGTCGGGCTCTGGGTGGGATCAGCGGGGAACCTGAAGAGGAATTGCTGTTTAGGGTTAAAACTTTGAAAATCTCCAGGGGTCATTTGCCTTTCGCCTCGTTCAAACGCTCCTCCTAGCCCGGGCGGTGGGAGGAACGCTTTCTGAATCCGGGCTTGGCCTGAGTCCCGGTAGAAACCACACACCGGTGAGCAATTACAGTCTTAAGGCGGTGTGGAGACCCAGCCGGGCTCCATGCGGCACAGGGCCTGTGCTGTGAGGTCATTCTGCTCCAGCAGCCCGGGGCCAGGCTGTGTTCGGGGAGCAAAGTGTCGCGGGGAACTATTTTGGGGTCCACATGCAATTAGGAGGAAAGTCTTAGGATCTTCCAGCAGATCATGAGCTTGCTGTTAAACTTGCTTACATGTTTCTCACTGGAAGGCCGGTGCCTGAATTGTTCTGGATGAAATAGTGTGATTTTTTAATACAGCGATTGCAGCAGTAGCTGTCACTCTGATGGCTGCTTGGCTGAGGTCCAAGGAAGATCTGATGCACTAGAACATCAAAAAAGTTTGTGATTTCAGGTCCATTATTGCTAATCAAGGAAGATAATTTACCAACTTTGCTACTTTTTCACGACTTGCTGCTTTACAAAGGGATATTCATTGCAGAACAATAAGAGAGTCACCAAAGTGCTTTGTAACCCTGTGTAAGTGTTTAGCCTAAACCCTGAAGTCTGTCCTGAAGCAGTGCAGTTCCAGGAAAATGTAAGCTTTTTCTTACTTGTACAAAAAGCGTCAGCCTTGGCCAGTTCCCACAAGGAACTGTCATGGACAGGTTATGTTGATACCTGGATTTTTTTCCGCTGACGCTTGCTGGGCTCTTCAGCTTTCCCCGCTACTTGGAGTGGAGCACTGAGCTAATGCCAAGCAGGGCTCTGGCTGGGCTGATTTTTAGCAGCTCTACTTCTGCTTCTGGTAGAGGTCAGGGAAGTTTGCTCTTTCTGCTTATGCTAGGCTGTCCTTGTAGTGTGTTTCCTGGCCTTGATCCCATGTGCTGGAGGTTAGAGTGGTCTGTGAGGGACCCAGTGCAGTTCTCCTCTGTGATGGAGTGAAGCTGAGACCGTCATCTACTTCCTGAGCACCAGGGAATGAAGTTTTTTTGAAGTATGGAAGGTTGAGAGCTTTCATTTGGTATAGTGTAACTCACGCACTTACAGGAACTAGAAATGGAGCACAGGTCACGATCTTCTATGTGTAGGGCCTGGTGAAGCAGCTGTGATAAGGCACAAGGGCATCAAGGCCAAGTATCTAAATGCCTTGTTTCTGTGCCCTACTGCTGTTCAGGTATTAGGAATCTAGCTAGGCATCCAGCAGCTCTACACTAGATGCCAACTCTAAACCATCCTGACACAATCAAGTCTTTATTAAAAAGCACATATTTATGTATCAGGACAACTTTGTTGCAAGAGACTGAGGTGTCTGGGTATATAGGCATTGCCAGGGCTAGGTGGAAGCTGAGCAGCAGTTTTGAAGACCTGTATTTTGGACTGGGGCACCAGGTTTCTCCTGTGAGTCCAGCCCCTAGTAGAGCAATGGCTGTTTGCCATAGGGCCTATTGAAGATACCACCCAACCCAAAGGACTTACGTAGAGAAGGCCAGGGGTGCAGTCTCCCATCTCACTGTTGGACTGTTTGCTTGTGCCTCTTCATTGACACCTTTGGGATTATGGCCAAAGTTTCCATTTTGTGACTTAATTACACACTGTGAAGTCTATGCAAGAATAAATAAGCCTGCCTGTAAACAGATAAAACCTTGGTTTAACAATGAAGCACTCTGTTAATCTGTGACTCTGTCCTCTTATTAAATCTGATTCATTCTTCTTTCCATCGGCAGTAAGAGTACAGTGTTAGCTTTGTTTCCAGCACCAGGCAAGCTCACATCAGCTGCCGAGTTCATACTATGGCATGTGACAGCACTTGTTAGTGAAATTTGAAAGGACGAAGTGTTTCATCCCAGTGCCGTCATCCGGTGGGCTGACTTCAGCCCCCTGCTGCTGGGGACATTGACCAGGCTTTATCTGCCCAACAGAGGTCAAGGTCTCATTTGTTTGATTTTGATTTTAAAGCTAAGTTTTCAGGGCAAATAGGATGTAAATCCCTATTACAGTTTAACTGTTGTTCATAAAATTGGAATGGGTCTTAAGTCGGTCCACATTCTCTATAATGGATATACTGTGATTGGCTAATGGTCAAAACAGAACTAGCTAAATATGGAAGTCAGCAGGCCTGGTGAAATGTATGCTGGAATATATGTTGCTGTTGTAAGCTCATGTTTGTGAAGGCACAAGAGCACGGGGCTCTGAAATGTCATAATGAGAGAGGTGAAAATGACGGTGTCTCTGGGTTGGTGTTCTTGTGAAGTAAGTAATTTGACATAATACATTTTCAAGTCTGGTATGACATGAATGCTGTCACAAAACCCAACACCTACTGAAGAGATTGCATCACTACAAGGTTAAAAATGTATTTATTCAGGAGTACCCTGCAGTTCTGCTTTGGTTGTAAAACTCTCATGAGCTCTTAAAGCTATGTTAATATTTTCAAAGATATGTATGTAATTTAGTAGATGCTTATTACTTTCTGTCATGATTCTTTTTTGAACTGCTGCATATTCTGGTAGTGTGTACTTTTTCTTTTTTTCCACTAATCCACAGGAAACTTGGTTGCATCAAGCCCGAGTATCTAGGCCTTGATTGCCCTTCTACTTTCGCATTCATCCAACTGTATTTAGTAGTTTGGAGTGTAACATTTTAAATGCTAATTTTAAAAATGCTTCCTCTAAGATCATCATCTTGAATTTATCAGGAAACAAGAACTCTGAAATCATGGCGGGGAAACCCAAGCTGCACTACACCAAGGGAAGGGGGAAGATGGAGTCAATCCGATGGCTGTTAGCAGCAGCCGGGGTTGAGGTTTGTATCTTTTTTACAAAGTAATCAGATTAATCTGTGATTAAAATAGGCATTCTTTGTAAAGGTTTCCCAATTACATCTGTGCTTAGAGATATGCACAACGTCACGTATTGTGATGCAGAATGCTTAGTGATACACTCTCTCATGTTGTATTTAATGTATTGTTTGAGCAATAGTTGCGCAGTAGAGATTTTAACATACAAAGAGAATTGTCATTTTTGAACGTACTGTAAGCTGAGACCTTAAATTGTTGCTACAGACCAAAACTGTGTATCTCTGACTTTTTCTGAATGCTCATTACTTCCCTGTGTCTCATGATCTCCACTGAAAACCATGTGTACCACATGAAAAACTTTAGAATGTTATCTCCAAACAAAGTGCTTCTAATTCTTTGGGTCAGGACCTGAGTAGGATAAATCAGCAGAGCTGCCCTGAAGGCAGTAGGGGAGTTATCTAGATTCATATCAGGTGAAAACCATCCTAAGGCCTCTTAATTTCTACATTCAGTTTTTGTTTGAATATGGTGCTTTGAAACTATTTTCTCAGAAACTATTTATACTCCATAGGGAAATAAAAGGCTTTTTAAATGGTGCTCACTTGTGAATGTTGCTGACAGAGAAGCTGCAGAGCATGAGTGCTGAGGAAACAAAGACCTTGCCCTCATTCAAATGTCCTTCTCATTAAAAAAAAAAAATGCCAGCAGGGGGAAAGAGGGAGATAAATGCTGTGTAACAGAGGCGTAACTTATTTAAAAATCCTCAATATTTCACGTGGCATCAGCTGCTCTTAAGTGAATGATTTGGTGTCTGTTAAATGTTTGTGCAGGCAAGTAGACTGGTCTTTATAATGAGGAAGCATTTTTTGAAGTGTGAAATATTGTACATTACTGTGGGGTTGGGGACACTATAGTCCTGGGTTATTTGCTGTAGCAGAGATGAAGGATAGGAGTAGGGGGTCAACACAATCATGAGAAGTATGGGGAACAGTGTGCAGAGGTGGAGTCTAACTTCCAGACTTCCTTCCACTTCTCCATTGCCTTTGGAGTGACACAGTGTTGTTTTTTATCGTTGCTTTTCAGTTTGAGGAAGAATTTATAGAAACAAAGGAAGACCTAGAAAAATTACGCAATGGTGAGTCTGCAAACTGTACCTTAAACATATACTCACACCAATATAACAAAAGGACAACAAGTGAGATTTTTGTAAGACCTCCAATATGACGTGACCTGTAAAGAGAGGATTTGAGAGACCTGCTTGCTTGCGAATGCTTTCATCCCTCAGAATCGGAAATGGCTTGATATGTTACTAGGTCTCTTTCTCAGGTTCAGCATAGTACTGCAGCAGCCTGAGTAGTTTGCTTCTTTTTCTTCCCTAGATGGAGTTCTGATGTTCCAGCAAGTGCCCATGGTGGAGATTGATGGCATGAAGATGGTGCAGACTAGAGCCATCCTTAGCTACATAGCAGCAAAGTACAACCTCTATGGAAAAGACCTGAAGGAGAGAGCCTGGTATGTTAACAGTGCATACTGTCCTTACTAATACTCTTCCATGATTTTTAATATTTATGAGAAGTGAAATATCGGCATGTAAAGGTGCATATACATCTGCCAGTGCTTTGTCCCCTCAGATCCAGGGATGAGGTGAACGGACTTTGCGATTGATAAATGACTTTTAATTGTCAACATAGTGAGAATGTTATGGGCCACATTCAGGCTCATTTGATTTTACAGAGACCAGAAGTGCACTAAGTTCCTGGGCAACTGCAGGACCTTAATACAATAATAAATATTAATAAATAATAAAGGCTAAGTGTGCCTTTTATTTTTCTCTTTAAACTGGAAAATAGTAGGAAAAACCACAGCTGTCTGAAAAAATTGAAGTGCCTTTAAGTGTTCTAATTTCCTTTTTTCAAAATGTAAAGAATCTTTCATAGCTGATTTAAAAAAGACATGTTTAGTGGCTTAATGCTACTGAAAGTTACACCAATATTTTCCTAATATTAGTTTACCATGTAAACTGTGGATACTTTCCATTGTCATAATTAAAGGACTAATGCAAAAGCAAAAATCCTTGTTTACTCTTTCTTTAAAAAAAAAAGAAGTAGTGCAAAAATTCAGTTAAGTCCATACCCTAACTGACTACTGCTTACTGTTAAGAGTTTATTCTGTGATAACAGAGGAGCAAGTCTAGAGATTGTGGGGATTATTATGGACTGGCATGTCTGAACTGGCAATTAGCAGCCATTTGTTGCCGGGCTGCTTTCATGATTAGACCTCAAAACTACTTTTTTTTTCTCTAGTGTGATTTGCCAATGTGGTCTTGTCTCCCACAGCATAGATGACTAGATTATCAACGGAAAACAGTATGAACTCCACTTTACATACATTAGTTGCAGAGACTGATTTATACCTTGCTTGTTGCAGACACTGTGAGCCTTTTTATAAAGATCTGTCCTTTGAAACAGGAATCAAAATGGAAGAACATGAAAATAAACTGGTGTCTTATGTCATTCACTAATAAGCATTTTACTCAAGTGATCATTTCAGCATTGTATTTCAGGAGAATAACTGAAATGGCATGTTCAAATGATAAATGTTGAATAAAAAATGTTTGTCTCAGGATTGATATGTACGTGGAGGGAACAACAGACCTGATGGGAATGATCATGTATCTCCCTTTTCAACCAGCTGACACAAAAGAAAAGAATCTTGCCTTAATCATTGAACGAGCTACAACCAGGTACTTCCCTGTTTATGAGAAGGTAAGTGACAAATCACCAGTAGTCCACAAAGACAGTAGAGTTGGGGTACAGGTTTCCCCCCACCACACTCCCTTGGCCCCACGCACCTACTTTCCAGAAGGCCAAGTGACAGTACAACTCTGGAACTGTATGGTGGAGCCAGTATTCAGCAATGTGAAAAGAGGGCCACAAAGTAATATTTGGCTGGTCTCAGTGCTGAGTATCTTTGCTGTCTTCTTTAAGACTCTTCAAAGAGCAGATCTTACTTCTTAAACCTAGCTTAGTGGCTGATAACTCCTTGCATTTTGCGTAAATGCGCCATTTAATTACCTGTGCCAGCCTTCAGAACTTACTGCCTGAAAGTCTGTATGCAGTTGCTGTGCAAAGTTAAATATAATTGTGCTTTATAATTCAGGACCTAATTCTGTGATCTTTTTCAAACCCATTGCTTAAATATATTATACTTACAGACCATTACTGTCTTTTTCTGAATCACTATTTGGGCATCCTTAGGTGTGCACAAAGAGGCTCTGCAAACAGGATGTATTTATCTTAAAAGCATAAAGCAATTATTTACTGGCTAGCATGCAATAAAGAGTTATCCTCTAATGAGCTTTGAGGTAAAGCATTGGTATGCTTGCTACCCCCATAGAGCACATGAAGAGTCTTTCTTGGCCAGGGAAGAGTTGGTCAGGAGGGGACGGGTTGTTCTTTGCTTCTCGCTGGAACATAGCCTGCATGTTACTGAGTTGCCATTTTCTACCAACTTGCTGTTTGTTCTGTTGTTTTGTTTTTCCCTTTAGGATATTTTAATTTGTTTTGGTGTTAACATTTTCCTGTTTGAACTGAGCCAGCTGTGATCCTCATCTCACTATCCTACTTCTGTTTGTAACTTTACCTTTTGTACCTTGTATGCTTGTACTACACAGACTTTCTCACAGTGCTTTTTCAGAGTGTAGCAGTCTCCTCAGAAGTCTGTGCCAAGAGTACAAAGCTCTGTTGTTTCAGAGCTGAGCTGGGTTTCTAGCTTGAATCCTTGGTTCACAGGCAGCTGAACTCCATTCAAAAAATACAGGACTTGATGCAATTTCATGTGCCTCTTTATCAGAGCCTTAAATTGCACAAGTGAAACCCACAGAGGCTGCCCTGTGAAAAAAATTTGCACATAAATGACATAAACCAGCAATCCTGTAATCAGAATTCATATAGATCCACTGCCATATCAATGCAAGGCTGTGCTGAGAGAGATTAATTGCAGACACTAATATTTCAAAGATTTGAAGTCTGATAACATAAATATTTAAGTTTTTAAGAAATAAAAAAGCAAATTTACACACCACTATTCTCCAAACCTGTGCCTAGGTGGCATAAACTACTGTTATGATACGTTTTAGCATGTATGCTGACTGAAGGAAAATCTTTAAAATAATCCTTGTTTGCTTATGGTAAAGACACAACTAAACTTTGCCATGATTTTTAGCTTAGTTAATTTTGTTAGAATGATTAATAATTTTCCTTCTGTACTGTCCTGGTTTCAGCTGGGAAAGAGATAATTTTCTTTCTAGTGATTGCTGTGACAGGGATGTCAATAATGCATATTGTTTTAGTTGTTGCTAAGCAATGTTTATACTTTTCAAGGATTCTCTCCAGCTTCCCTTAGAAGCTGAGAAGGAGCATAGACAGAAAAATGGAACGGCCAACTGAATATTCTGTACCATAGATGTCATGCTGAGTATATAAATGGGGGTTGGCCGGCGGCAGGGGGCAATCCATGATTTCTGCTTGGGTCAGGGCAACTTGCTTGCTGGGCAACTGGGCAGTGAGAGTGGCTTGTGTCTTGTGTATTTTTTTACCATTATTATTATTATTCCTTTTCTGTTATTGCTCCATTAAACTGTCTTTATTTCAACCCACAAAGTGGTTTTTTTTTCACCCCTTCTTTTCTCCCTCTTCTCCCCACCCTTCTGGGGGGAAAAGGGGGTGAGCGAGTGGCTGCATGGTCCTAGTTGCTGGCTGGGGTTAAACCACAACATGTACCAGCTGCTTAAGTTGTCCATTGGTTCAGCTTAGCAGGGTTTGCAGTTCATGTGTTACGCAATCCTCACAGAAAATATCCCTAGCTATGAGTGTTCACTTTAAAGTGATTTCACTTTTAGGGCGGCAAAAGGTAATATAAAGCACTGCAGGCAGTCGGGTTCCGATGCTCTGTTTAGGAGTTTCCACGTGGCTTTGATAGACAAGCTGTGGTGAACCTTGTTAGAGTAGTATAGGAGATAACAGCATGAGCCTTGCCTCTGTCAGAGGTTACTGCCTCTTCTATAGTAAAATTGGCCGATGGGACTGGAGAAGGAATCGGCTTCCAAAGTCACAGACCGATGTCCTAGTTTTAGTGCACATTTGCTAGTTGTTTAAGTGTAGCATTAGAGTATATTAGGCACAGATACCTTTCTTTCTGCTTCTGCTACAAGGATGATAGTCTTCACAAAAAAGGTAGGCTGGAGAGCTGGTAACTGCTCTGAAGCAGTGCTGCAACATTCACCACAACTTGTCTGTTGCAGCTATGAGGAGCTTTGGTGGGCTGCGATTCTGGCATCAGCAGTTTGCTGTGAAAGAATCTTTGTGGATACGATGAAGGGTGGAAGGGCTGTGTTCCTTCATTCCTGACCTGTTTCAAACTATAATTAGCAGTCTCAAATTTTGCTGAAACATCTGGGAATTCACTTGACTTTTTTTTTGTTGTCATGTTATTACAGTTACATTGGTCCTGTTTATTTTCTATGATTTCAGTCTTTCTTGTGGGACTGGACTTGCTACAGCCAGCTGGTGCAGTAGGTTAGAGTGAGTGATAGGTCCACGCACACTGAAACATGAGTTCCGATTTAATTTTTTGATGTGAGAATACTTGTCACTTTCTAACTCTATAGATTCTTGCATGGATTTGCTCTGCTGTGTATTTTTGTAGAAATCTGTCTGTAATGAAGGATGTAGATCAAATTGTTACATCCTATATGACTTTTTTTATTCATTCATATTTTGTAGGCCTTAAAAGACCATGGGCATGATTATCTTGTTGGCAACAAATTAAGCTGGGCAGACATCCATCTGCTGGAAGCCATTTTAATGGTAGAAGAATGTAAGCCTGATATACTGTCTGCATTCCCTCTGCTACAGGTTAGTAATCATCTGATCTCAATGTGGGATGTAACATACAAATGCCACTGCCCAGTTTTAAAGGCTAATTGATGTTTAAATCTTTTGAACCATTGTACTATGGTACTGACAGTCCTCTGGTCTACTTCTGTTGACTACAACAGCCTGAACACGCACGCACTGCCTTTCCCCCAGAGCTGCTGGGCGCTCACTTTTTATCCAGCTCTACTTTTCCCAGCTGTCCTCAGCTGGCAGGAATTCACTTACTGATGCTACAAGTTTGGTCCTGTAACTGCTACTTTCACATCTTCAAACACAGCAGTGAACATCAGGAGGGGAAGGCTGTGGCCTGGTGTGTCTGCAGTTCCCATCCTTCTGTTTTTGTCAACAAAATTGTATTTTGAAGAAATCATATACAAGAGCTGTTAAGTTTCTTATGTCTTGTCTTCCTTGTGCTTTGCACTGAGGCATTCCTGTCCTTGCCTCTTTTTTTTACCCAAATATATCTGCAGGATTTAGATTCAGACTGTGGGTTTTGCTTTTTTTTTTTTTCTTCTTTCTTCCACCTTTACCAGATGAATCTTAATTTCTCCCATCCCCATCTAGGAAACTAAGGTAAACTTTATAGCACCAGCAATACAGATCAGAATATTCACACCTGGATTTTCAAAAAAGACTAATATGTTATAGGTATGGTTTTGCCCTTTTTTCTGGAAAATGCAGACTGCTGAGCTGGCTATAAGGAGCTACTACCTTTCTCTGTTTAATAAGTATGTCTGAGAAGTAAGAATCCAAGTCACTTGATTTTTAAGCTATAAAGGTTGGAATTATTATTTCCTGACTCTCATTGGATTTACTGCTGCTTTGTACAGGCTTTTAAAGGAAGAACAAGCAACATTCCAACAATCAAAAAATTCTTGCAGCCTGGCAGCCAGAGGAAGCCACCAACAGATGAGAAGTTTGTTGCCGTTGTGAGGAAAATATTCAATATCTAATCATGTGGCTGCTGAAGATTATACAACTGTAGTATATTACCAGAGCTGTGCCTTGTAAGTGTAAACTGCATAGATGTATTCTATAGCTTGGATCATATAGCCAATCATATGGTAATCGCCGAAACAGTATACACTTTTAAATTAGAGTAAGAGCCTGATTTGGACCTGTTGAGTCCAGAAAGTGGTATTTCATGGAACAATTACATGAAATAAAATATGCTGATATTTTGTGTTTGTTTAATTACAGTACATGCCCGGTAGGGTAAAATGTTTCAGCTGTAGCTTTCAGTGTACTTCAGAAACACTGACCCCACCTCCCCCTGGCTTTATAAACTGCAGGAGAGAAGAGCCACTCCATAAAAATGGGGAAGTAATTTAAAATCAGGCCTAGAATCTTCTGGTTTTGCTTTCTGGGTGGTCTCCTAGATCAAAATTCACTGTCCCCCTGCTGTATTTCACTGCGGTCTCTGTACTTTCAGAGCTGCAGTTTAAAGCAGAAATAGATATTTTAAAAATTAAAAAAAATATTAAAACTCATGATCCTCATAAGTTTATGGGCAAAAGTAAGAAACTTGTTTAATCCCCATATGAATCTCTTAGAAGAGATTTTGTTTGCTGAAAGATCAAAGTACATGTGTTTAATTACCCTGATGTGGTTTTCATCCACTGAAACCATCTGTTCCCTTACTCTTCTTTTTGCTTGCTTGGTCACAGTGAGGAAAATGCTGCTTGATTGTTTTTTTCTAAGATTCTACCTTCTCCAGTCACTGCCTAAATAGTTTTAAAGAGAACTGCACTGGCTGCTTACCTTTTCGGTAAAATAGTTAGTTTTCTCTCAACAGTGTTTAAAGCATTCACTACTATTTCAGATTCTTTACCCTAATTTCATGGGAACCATCACTGTCACCTTTAAGAACAGTGCCGTAAGTTATTCTTCCTTGTAGTTAGTTGGGTTTTTTTCAGTAGGACTCAAACTAATTAGGCAGAGAAAACAGTCAACCATTATATCTAGAACTGCTGCCCACCAAAGTTAACCCCTTTTCCAACTTGTGCGTAAGAAAAGCCACATAATGTATCTCAGAAGTACAAACCAGAAGCACCCCAGTCACTTAGGCACTGCCCAGGTGAGCTCCTAAGAGTCTTACGTTAAAATTAACTGGGTAGCTGGAAGCAGTAATTTGCCATGCCCACTGTAGCACTCAAGTTTCATTGAGCTACGCCTCTGTTCCAAACAAGTGCTACGATTGCTGCACCATCACAGAGCCTGGCACAGGACATCACCTTTACATTTAGTCAGTCCTCAGTCCCATAGGGATGTGGTGGACTTGCTGAGAACGGTACTTGTTTGGGCTGCTCAAGAATTTCAGCATATGCTTCTGGATTTGTCGTGGTGGGCTTGAAGGCCCCCTTCTCCCATGAGGTAATTCAGCGAACGCACAGAAGGCTCAACTCTGCACATGCTCAAAAATATTCAATCTTACTGCATTTAGGATCTGGGGTAGCAGCAACTGCAGGACGGTAAAATAGTCCTGGGGGGGAATGGGGGTCTGCATTTCAGCACTACATTTCCTAAACTTTTCATTGGAGTTTAATCTAAGGCAGGATTCAGCTTGTCTACAGTACAAATATCCACATTGGCATTGGTCACCCAAGCCTGTTATGGTTCATGGCAGTTCAGTTCCTCTGAAGTTCTACTTCAGGATGAAATGAACCACATCTTACGTGTCCAGCTGTCATCCCAATCTGAAATCCATAACACACCGGCTCAATCGCCTGTAAGCCTGGCAAGACCTGGAGATGACCAACACCAACATTTGTTAGCAAAAGATTCCAGAGCTGGAGGCTGTGGTTTGGGGTTGAGGTGTTTGCCCCCCACCCCCCTTTTTTTTGGGGGGTCAGTTGTGCCTTAGGCATCTGAGCTCCTCACAACACCTTGTCACCACCTAAGCCCCTGCCAAGAATAATAAGCTTGGTATTCCACTCATGGATTTGCACAGCACTGAGATCTGATATATGATAGCCTTTATAAGCAAGCTCTGTATGAAAAAAATGAAAAGAAGCAAAATTTCTCTTTGTCTCCAATTGTGCACTCACCCATATTCAGTTTCCTAATGATTTGGCTGCACGTTCCTGTGCAGCAGCAGATAGTCTTAGCCAAGCTTTCAGACCCAGGAAATATTCAGTTATTTTCTATGCAAACCAAAGCAACTTCAGTCCCTGAATAGTTTATGTCTTAATACTCTCCTTGGCTTATGGGGAGGACTTCAGCAAGATAATCTGTATAAGACCACAATGGCAAACCTGTTAAGAGACTGACAGTTTAGAACCTATTTGTGCAAAATGGTGAACCTTCCTCAGCTGTAGTTCATGTCAGTGGGAATTTACAGCATGGTACATGTTTTAAACCAGTGCCGAGTACAAAGCAGATCACCAGACTCTTCCGTTGACAAAATGGCTCACTAATCCGCATAAAAAACTGAGAAGCTTTGAGCATTTTATGTTTTATTTGAACACTGATAACAGTTTTTACATTTAGAACCAGTGCAACAAGATATGTGCATCTGAAAGAAAGGTGGGTTTTCTAGTGCAACGCAGTACAGGCCTGTGCCTTTACTGATTAGTAAGTAACAATATGATTTGAATTGATTACTTAATCTCAGAAACTACAAAATTATGGTTCAATACAATATACCTTTTTAGCATAAACATGTATTTATATATATTCTTCTCTCAGAGATACAGTGCAAGACTAACTCAATTTCTTGGGGCGCTCAGCACCCCTGAAAGAGATCAAACTTAGAAAGATATCTTGTGTTAAGACTATTTAAACGGAAGTAGATCAAAATATATCCTCAACAAAACATTTGTTTTAGTTTTTTAAAAAAGCTTGCAAAATATCAGCAAATGTCAATAATCAAATTACAGGTAAAGATCTTTTACAGAAAAGATAAATGCAATGTAAGACTTGTGTTCAAACTTGTCTTTCAAGTATGGAGAGCTTGCCTGTTTGTTCGGTGAGTGTGGCAGTCATACTTCGGTTCTTAAGTTGCTAAATTCTCCTACAGCAGCATAAAAACAAGCCTCAGAATCATCAAAAGGCTGCAAAAAACCAACAGAAGGAGAACATAAATATGGTTGTGCACAAACAAAAACAGTGAAAGTCATCATTAGGTAACAACACATTCATAAACACCTGACACTAGAGCCTCTAGTAAACAATCTTTCAAAATGTCTAAATCTACAGCCTCAGTGTCTGCTGAAACAGACAGTCCACCGAGGCTTGAAAAGCGATCCACAAGGGAAAATAACATTTTCCAGTTTAAGTCCTGATTCTGAAATTTTGCATCTTGACAATTTGTGTCTGATTTTTTCCTCCCTGTATGTAATTGGAGTAAAACAGTTGATGGTGTTATGTTAAATTTGCCAACAACAAAGCAACAGTTATTATTCCTTCAGAAGATAGAGATTCTGACTTACAGTTGAAAAATGTTTTGAGTTACAGACTCGCTGGGAAAAAAAAGTTTTGACTTACTCCATAAATTAATTTCAAAATAATAAGTACAGAAAATTCTGTTTGTCAGAATGACAAAATAAACAGCAACAATAAAGCCGTCAGAATGGTTAGAAACATCAAAATTTGCAGTAATACTGACCAAAGTTCTTAAATCAGGTCAAAAACGTCCTAGTTTTCAAAGGTGCTGAGCTTACAGAATCACAGAATGGTTTAGGTTGGAAGGGACCTTCAAGACCATCTAGTTCCAACCTCCCTGCCATGGGCAGGGACACCTCCCACTAGACCAGGTTGCTCAGAGCCCCATCCAGCCTGGCCTTGAATGCTTCCAGGGATGGGGCATCCACAACTTCCTGGGCAACATGTTCCAGTGCCTCACCACCTTCAGAGTAGAGAATTTCTTCCTAATATCTAATCTAAATCTACCTTTTTTCAGTTTAAAACTGTTATCCTTTGTCCTATCACTACACTACCTGACAGAGTCCCTCCCCATCTTTCCTGTAGTCCCCCTTTAAGTACTGGAAAGCTGCTATCAGGTCTCCCCAGAACCTTCTCCAGGCTGAACAATCCCAACTCTCTCAGCCTGTCCTCACAGGAGAGGTGCTCCAGCCCTCTGATCATCTTTGTGGCCCTCCTCTGGACTCACTCCAACAGGTCCATGTCCTTCTTACATTTTGAGTGCAGCACTTCTAAACCAAAGTGTTGGTCTTTTTTAAGATGCCTGTGTTGTATGAAATTAGATGACTAATTTTATGCGTATGTGTTTGAAAACACTGAGGCTTACCTCAGGTTCTTCCAAGAGCCTTATCAATACGCATTAATATTTAATTGCAGATATCTCCTTTCTTTGCTGAGAAAGTCACTCCATATCAGATGTATCCATCTAGTGAGATGAAAAAGCTGTTCATTGGAAACAGGACTGTGACCTCCAAACTAATTTCACTTAAACCATACAGTTGCTGGATGGTAGTAACTTCCACTGATACTGTCTTGAATCAGATGTCAAATGGCAACTATTTGAAAATCATTGAAATCTTTACATTAAGATCCTCAATATATGTTTACCTCAGGCATGCTACTAGTCCGGCTGGCATTAATTTCTTGGACCTCTTGAACCTCATTCCCATTATAATGGTCAAAAGAAAAGCTGAAACTGTAAAAGACAATTCAATATATTTATGTTCTCACTTCTCCCAGGGGATCATTCAGGAACATGGAGAGTTATCAAAGGTCATTGCTATGTTTTGCTATGAACTGCAATTTAGTACAACATTATATCAGAGATAGGGTCTATAAAGATATTCTTGCTTTTCCAAAATACACTGCTATGATTTCTTTCAGCTACAAATAAGGTTTCCAGGTGCTAAATCCTATTCCACAGATACTAAGTAAGTTTGTCAGACAGCGAATTCTACTCCCCTGTATTCATGGGGATACAAATAAAGTAGGAAGAATCTTCACCATAACAGCAACATGTATGCTGAATTACAGGAATACTGTCTCATAAACCCCACCACCCTAGATCATTGCAGCTGTTTTCTAACTATTCAAAGAGCTAGAACATCCAACTTTATCTGTTTTCTTTTTAGAATGCTAGCTCTTTATTTGCTGAGCCTTAAAAACTAGATACGAAGGTTTGCCACTTGCTTTCGCTACAGAATATGACTGTCAACATCTCTTTCATCATGACCACAAGTTCCTTTGTTTCATTTTGCTACGAGGGAACCATCCTTGTCTGTGACAAGAGGTGGGCAGCTCCCAGGAGGGAGGCAAACAAATGCAAGTGCAAGCAGCAGAGAACAAACATTATGAAAGAAACTGCATCTTCTTCCTGGAGCAGTTTTACCTAAAACTGGAGGTAGCAATGAACTGATCTGGCATGGGGATTTCATACTGAACTATGGATGCAGTGTGCTACATAAATGAGAAGATTAATGAGAATACAAAAAACTCTGAAAAGATAGCTAGCTTTGTTAAAGAACTGTCACCTGAAATGCTTCCTAGGAGTGGGCAGAGGGGCAGGACTTCTCATGGGCAGCTGGGCTTTATCGCTCTTGCAGCCAAATTAATGGCAGTTACACAAATCTCTCCCTTTTTTATGGAGCAGTTAAACCATCTGGCTAATTCTCTTCAAACTCCACTGTCTACTCCTGTGGACAGTCCTGTGCTCACAGGTGTCAAGTATTAGTTTTAAACTCACTCCAGCATTATAAAACAAGCTCTGACAGTTACACGCATCTTACGAAACTCTACCAGCTATGCATGTGCACTCATTAAAGACACCCTGCAAAAAAACGATTATGCTCCATTATCCATTGCTCTTATTTTCTGGTCCCATAGCCTTGATCCTCTCAGGAATGTCTGAAGAGTGGACTATTCCACAGTATGCGTCTTGCCAGAGCCCTGAGTATATTTATAATTAATTACAAGCTACAAAGCATGTTCACTTCATAATGTTGGGTTTTTTTCCAGTTACTAGTATCCAGCTTTTCACATGTGCCAGTGAGTTTTTAAGACAGTCAGCTTTTAGATCTGATTTTCAGAAGTGCTAGATAGTCACTGTTGCACTGTAAATCAGTCAAAGAAATTCAATAAATCAAGCCAAATTCAATTCAGTAAATTAGATTCAGATCAAAAATTCAATAAATCAGGTGCATCAAATTGCACTTTGAATAGCACTAACTGTTGCATACTGAAGTCTGAGTTTCTACACCTACTCCAAACACATAAAATTACACTAAAGTATTCAAGAAAGTTCAGAGTTAATTTCAGGTGGAGTGGGAAAATACCTGAAAGAATAGTGTATAAAACAACTAAGGAAATTTGCCTGGGGTATCTGTATGCTACACACTCTTAGTACGTAGGACAAGTTACAAGAACCCTACTATCAAGGTCTTGTACTAAAACATTACCTACATTATTGTAGGAGACTCTTGGGTAGGTGATAAATACTGTAGATAATTCTGGTTTTGGAGGTGTTTTTGTTTGGTTGGTTGGGTTTTTTTTAATTTCCTAACCTTTTAAAAGTTTGGGTACTTGCTTCATTTTACTCTACTGTTTTTTTAAGTTCAGAGTGGTCACATTCTTCCATGCGCTGAATTTCCTTTTCATTTGCGCTCTAGTTGCTTTTGGCATTTTGGCAGGTTAGGCATAAGTGAAAACATTCTAATTTTCTACAAAAGCAATAAACATTTATTACAAAAACCTCTTATTATTGTGAAAGTAGCAGATACAGTAGGCCCCAAAGGTTTTTAAGGTGTGGACCTGTAGATATTTCTGTGTATGTCTAATTCTCCCTTCCTCTGAAGTCTTCCTGCTGAGTTCTTTATTCATTTGAGGTATCTATGTATAGAGAAGCCAGAAGGCACCCTCTTCCAGACTGAGATACATCAGCCTGGAAGAGATTAAAACCAGCCTGAATGGTTGGCACTGGCAGAGTACTTTGTATGAATACTTCCGAACTCAATTCAGGCAAAAACTACCAGTTAGTTCAGACCACCTTCTTGGTTTCAGTCAGCACAGGTGGATCTTGAAGAGGCCACCCATTCATAGCCAAGGTTAAATATATGTATAGGTTTTAAGCAATAAGAACATCACTTTGTAAACATTCTGAACTACGACTGCTTTAAAAAGTCTTTGTTCTTTTTACTCTACGTAATAAGAACTCCCTAAGGCAGGTGCAGTGAACTGTATCTCATCTGCATTGCTATGATTTCTATTAAATTAGTAATACATATTTCTCCAGTTGAGAAAGTCCTCACATGCCTACAGCTACATGAAATGCACAACGCTGACAATACTTCAGTATATCTGACATCAACAAGCAGATTAGTGGAAATTTTGTATTAGTCCTTTCAAAACCAGCAAATTAGGAGACAGGCAACATTTACGAAGTTTTAATTAGTCTTGTCTTCCACAAATTCTGTATGCAAATTAGTGATTTAATTGACCCATAAAAGTACAATACTGTATACCACTTAAAAGCACGTCACACAGAATGTTTACACATTTACATATGCTTAAGGCTGTGTCTTGGTTCCAAAAAAGGGTATTTTTAATAGTGGGATAACTTAATCTGAGCAAGGTCACGGTGGCAAAACCAGAATATCCTGTTTTAGGCCATCTAGGAGAAGATCAGGTATGCCATTGCCACCTTTACTAAGAAATCAGTTGGTGTGAATATACTTTACTACCAATGCTATTCAACATTTTTTTGAAATGGAAGTTTTTACAACTGTGGCTGGTGTAAAACACAAAGCCAGCACGAACACCATACCATAAATTCTAACTAAATTCAGAAAAAGCAAGTGTGTACTCACACAATCTGGATTAAATGTATTTTAAATGCATTTCTGCATGTGAAACCCCATCCATCTTTACTAAAACCATGAGTGAGATAAGCTCCAAATAGCTCTTACTGCAAATCGGTTGTATGAGGCTAACAACGTCCCTGTTAGAGACTGTAGTTCCTTCCCTCCATGAGGGTTTCATGGCAAACTAGCTACAGGGACAATTATTGCATTGTTCGTATCCTGTCTTTCTTAGCAGCAAAGGAAAAACACTAAGTCAAACTATTTGTTTCATTGGGAGCTGAAGATACATGCCATTATGCTGGACTGGATCCCACACCTACTTTACCTCTCAAATTACATTCTAATCTGTAGGTCTAATAAATTGATTGCAGTACTCTCCCATGTTTCTCAGCTGGGTTTCGCAATATTTGCAGTGTGATGTAACCAGCCAACAAAAGGAGGCGCTGGCAGGTGGTGACACACACCTGCTGGCTGGGTGTGTGAATGAGCTGCCTTACCTTCCAAACAGCTCCCTGTACAAGCTCTTGAATTTTGCAAACTAAGTTGAAGTGCCTCACTCTATTTAAAAAATAACATTTAAACCAAAGCAATTCTCAAAAGTTAACGTAAGAGAGACTTTTACATGCAATTCAGGAGACTGCTTGGTTTTGTTGTTGTTTTGTTTGGGGGTTTTCTGTTTACTGTAGTAAAACACTTACACAATGATATCTTCACATTTCTTGGATCACGTGTTACGCAGTAAGCTCCATAACCAGCCACAGAACCAAAGGTGAGACCAGCAGCTAAAGAGATTTTGCTACCTGCAAAAAACCATTCCAGCATTACTTCTCAATACAGTGTCTTTAAGCTCAATCTTTACAGAGTAGTTCTCTCTCTACACAGTATTATCCAAATACTTTAAAAATAGAAACAATTTTGCCACAGTGCAGCTAGCTCACCCAGTGTGAACAGAGGTAGTATTTCTGTAACTGGGTCATTCTCTTGCATGGCATTAGGGGCAAAGTTACTAAATTAGAGGGACATGATGAGGATCTAGTAATACTTGCAATTTGGGAAAAATAATTTTAGAAGCACAAACCTAAATTTGGCTATTTTCTCTAACATACATACCTTTAGAAGCATTTTTTGTAATTTCTCTGGACTATCTGTTGATTTTAACTATATCTGACATCACTTGGGAGTCTCCAAAAATGGTGGAAATATGTCAGTATATATAAAGGGTAAATTGGACAACACAGGTAGTTATAAGTCTTTCAGTCTGACATCAGTCCTGGATAAAGAAATGTTATCCCCAACATCACCATGTTATTCCAAACATCACTAAAAGAGTTAAAACAATTATATGGCATTGAAGATGAAAATATGGCTTTCAAAAGTAACTCGACATCTTCTTTCAGTGCTATTACAAAACTGGTTCATAATGCCCAGAGCTTCAGTAATATACCTAGGTTTCTGAGTAAGCATTTGACTTGGTACCATGTAACAAAAGCACAGAATCACCACAGCAGGCATTATCTCGATTAAGCTGATCCCCAAACGTTTATAAATGAAGAATCCAGATCCCCAGATGTCATTTAGCTCACAGTCCTCTTATACTATTTTTAATCAAGAATTTGCAAGAAAACAGAAATCACTACCAATAAAAAAAAAATAATTTAGATTTGCCGAAAGGACTGACCAACTATTAAAGAGCGAAGAGAACAAGTAAATGGGATAGTCACTGAGTGCAGCTGGGTGCAAACAAAAAAATACAGCAAGTGTTTTCAGAAAGTCAGACATAAAGCCGTATCTCCAAGAACAAAGCATGTGCACGCTGCACAGGGAAACAGAGACCTTGAACCACAAGAATCGGGGTGGATAATGGCCACATTGAAGACGACTGATGCGCTGCTGGGAAGCGCACTTTGTGGGAGAGCTAAGGGGGACCAGCCAGGAGATCCCGCCTGCCTGTCCCCAGTACCACTGCGACCTCTGCTGGGATGCCGTGCTGGGCTCGGGCAGGGCGCTGCCAGCTGGGAAGGACTGCAAAAATGACTGAAATACAGAAAGTGCACTTTATAGTACATGACACCTAAAACCTGATTATCTTAGAGTTCATATCTAAGAGATAATTAACCATCAGATCAAAATACGCATGTAAAATGTTTTCTTTCCAGCGTGTATCTGGAAATCTCAAAATCAAGCCAGGATGCCTCTGTAAAAAATAAACTTTAATCAAAGATCATCTACTGTGCTCAATGCAGGAATGATTAAAGGAAATGAGAAGGCCCAAAATACACTGAAGGTCAAAAATGACAGCCCCTTTTTGCCCTGAAAACAAACTCATCAGTTAAATTAACAGAAAAAAGTGACCACTTAAATGCTTAAGTTGACCCAAGTAAATCTCATGAGACTCAGCTCATTTATAGCAGTGCAGGATGGATTTAAGATGCAGTCATGTTCATTATAACAGAGTTTTAACATCTTGCATCAATTTTTCCTTACAAAGCGTAGCGAAGAAGAAACAGAAATGCTTCATTTCCAGATCCTGCTGTCCCAGTGTTTACCTTTACGAGTGTATCCTACAACACCTCCAACAGCCAGCAATGCAGCGTATGCAAAACCAATCCAGTCAATAGCCATGGTCCCAACTCTGGAGAAGAAAGCACACTGCAACTGAAGACAAACAAATTTCTTCCTCCTGGTAAAAAAAAAATCATCACTTAATGTGTTCTAAATAACACTACACTCCCCTAAGCTGTATTTGACTACTGTGTCAAAACTTTCAAAAGGTAAAGGTGCATCTACTGGCTATATTTTATCATCTTTTTACTAACTGCTGCCTTTCCTTATACCTCAGTATTTAGGTATACCATGTTTCCATTAAAGGAAACTGGTAATTTTGGGATGTATGTGGCATGCATTTTTCCCAGTCAAAAATACATACATTCAAGCAAAAGGTATGACACTGCCCAAAGCATCAGTTTTGTTGTCCATAGGGCTGACCTGGGCATACACTGTGGGTACACAAAGGTCTTGTGAGCACACAGCTTAGCGCCCTTCCAACCAGGCTGTACGTGGTGTGCTTCAGGCGGAATGTCACAGGCGCTGCAACACCAGGCAAAAATAGGAATTTTCAGACTCTACCCAAAGTTTCCAGACAGAAACCTACGCCGTCTACAGGAAGCTATACATAAAAATGCTTTATCCTGTCTCTGCCTATGCCCCTTTTGTTTCACCTTTAGGTTTTGACACGTTGGCCAAAGTTAGGCTTCTGTTCTCCAAAAAGCATTAGAATTGCTGTTGTAATACTGATCCCAACTTCCCCGGCTGTGCTTTGTAAAGGCATGCGCGGCTGTGGTTTGCAGCCCCAGAGCCTCCCTCTCGCCAGCCGGTGGCCTACACCTTCCCCCCCACCCCTTCTCCCAATTTAAGTGTATACTTAATTAAGTGCACATTTCTTTTTACCTGAGCGGGTGTGTCCTTGGTCACAGTGTTAAAGGGGTGGCGGGAAGGAGCACACGCTCATCATTTCACGTCAAGCCTTTAATATTAAAGTGAGCGACTCACAGCGCCGCCCCCCTCCCCATCCCCCCCAGCTGTAACCCCCTCAGGAGGACGGCTGGTTTTAGGGGGCCACGGCGCCTCCAAAAATGAGCTCTGCAGAGGCAGGGGTCAGGTTCAAACCCCGGCCTTTCACCCACCCGGCCTTTGTGGCCCAGGCAGGCGGGCCGAGCCCGGGCGCTCACCCTCGGCTGGCGACTTCCACCGCCCGCCCCGGGCCCACAGGGCCCGCCGCGCCCCCGCAGCCTCTCGCCAGGCTTCCCCCGCCTCCGCTGCGCCCTGCCCGCCGCTGGCTTCCCCCGCCCTCCGCGGCGGAGCCCCGCGCAGAAGGCAGGTTGCGGCGGAGAGGAGCCCCGCCGCCCCCCGCCGCGGCTCAGCCGCCCTCCACCGCCCCGCCGTACCTCGGTCCCGCCGCGCCTTGCCGTGCCCGCCCCGCTGCCCTCCGACCTCCTCCGGCCCCGCCTCCCGCGCCCGGCGGGCACCGTGAGGCGTTCGCGGGGCCTGGAGCCGCTGGTGGTCGCTTCGCCGCCCCTTCCCCGGCTTCTCACTCCTCGGCAGAGGGGAAGGAGGGCGTTTGCCGCCGTCATGGCGGAGCCCAGCCGCGCTGCCGTTTGCGGAGCTCTTTGCCGGGGCGGGGGGGAGAGAGCGGCGTTTTGTGGCACTTGGCTGAGGCGGGAGTCGGGGCAGACGAGCCCGGGCCGGCGGGGGGCCGCGGGGCTTTGCGGCCTGTTGGTCGGGGCCCCTCAGCGGCAGGGCCCAGCTGCCGGGTTGGCAGCTCCTCGCCCTGCCTTCAGGCGGCTCTGCTGCCCGTGGAGCGCAGGCGGCGGAGCCATCCGTGGCTTATCACAGAATCGCAGGATCATCTCCTAGATTGGAAAAGACCTGTAAGATCATCTAGTCCAATCGTTAACCTAACACTGACTTGCCCACCACTAAACCATGTCCCTGAGCGCTATATCTATACGACCCTTAAATACTTCCAGGGATGGGGACTCCACCGCTGCCCCGGGTAACACGTTCCAATGCCTGATGACCCTTTCAGTAAAGAAATGCTTCCTAATATGCAATTTAAACTTCCCTTGCGCACCTTGAAGCCATTTCCTCTTGTTCTATCACCTGTTACTTGACAGAACAGGTCAACTCCCACCTCTCTGCAGCCTCCTTTCAGGTAGCTGTAGAGAGCGATAAGGTCTCCCCTCAGCCTCCTTTTCTCCAGGCTAAACAACCTCAGTTCCCTCAGCAATTTATTCCTTTATTTTATTCCCTTTTTTTCGCCTTTTAAGCTTAAAAAAAATCCAGGCCAACCATGTTTGGGATGGAAGAACTCATGGGCAAGAAAGAGTCATGTCTGCAGAACCGCTTGTCCCCCAAAGGCGCACGTCCCACGGAGACCTGGGCAGGGGCTGGGGTGAGGGTCCCCTGCCTGCACCGCCCCAGAGACACCCAGCAACGGGCGCCATCACCGTGCCAGGCACCCCCGTACCCTCTGCCCCTCACATGGCGTCATTCCTCCTCCTCCTCCTCCTCGCCTGCGTATTTGCAACATGGAGGGCCGCCTGCATGAAGCGGGGTGAGCCGAGGGACGCGGGCCGAAGGCTGATGTTAGCTCTTGGTCAGGGGAAACCAACAGGCGCAAAGCCCAAGACTCGGTTACTACACATGCAGCTGATTTGTGAAACTGCTTGACGTGGTTATTTTAACGCGTTGACTTCTTATCTGTTCGCTGGAGCTGATCTGCCACAAGCTATTTTTATCTGTATTTTTTTCCACCATCCTTAGTATTTCTTTAGCTTTCTGTCAAGTGAGCCGTTCTGGCCCAGCACGGGACGTGTCCCTCGGCAGTAGCTGCGGGGTGCCTGCCTGTGACGTTCCCCCACGCTTCCATTGTTCGCACAAACAGGCTGAGCGTAAACACGGCCACAGCAGGGCCACAGCACAGTGCTCCGTGATGGGACTTGGATACCTGCCTTCTTCAGGGGTCACTTGAAACCCCTGCCAAAATCTTGTGTTTCCTTTAGATTTCTTTGCTTAAAGGTGTGGGAGTTTTCCGCTCCAAAGAGCTTGCTGGAAAGTGAATCAGTATTCTCATTAGGGTTAACGTATTTAATTTCCACTTCTAATGTTCCATTTGTTTTTTCTGTTAGCGTTAACTGCTGTGACACAAACCCACTCCATGTGAGCTGTCCAAGTCCATCTGCTCGGTGGAAAACAGGACCGGCTCTCCTTATCTCACCAGTGTCTGTGGGAAGGAAGACTGAAGGTACAGCAACTTTGGAAAACAAACATAGGACACTTGAGGGCAGGACGGCTCCAAAATGCAAACCAAAAGCAGATTCATAAGCTGAAATCCAGAAATCTTAGATTTCTTTATGAAGTATTCTGAGACTTGTGGCTCTTTTAAAAGCACAGTAAAATAAACAGTGGATTAAATGGAGCAAAACCATGCAATTCTATTTGAGAGGGCTCCAAAGTGGAACAAATACAGTGTCTTTTGGCACCTCTAGGATAATGACCAGTTGTGGTTACTGATTCAATGATATTCCTCACTAAAGTAGACTGGATAACCCTGAAGTTAAATTTGACTTTGCATAATTATACGCTGCTTGTTATGTTCCCTTCCATTTTCAATTACAAAAAGTATTTGGTATTGTTTTCCCTAAGATGTTACTTAAATTATTGTCTGATGTGAAACGGTTGCTGTGTTTTACAGCACAGGTAGTCTCCTGTGGGAGGTTTTTAATGGGAGGACATTTCATTAAATTAGCTTGTTGGTAGCATGATAAATCAAACCCCTCCATCCTAACAGAGAGGTACAACAGAGCTATCAGCAAAGCTAGTGTTAGCGTTGCTAAGTGCTTGCTATTCTAGTTTTCAGTTGTTCGTAACTGCCAGTTTGAGCTGAAATTTCCCCTGTTGGGTATCTGCTTCCAGCTGTTTTATTTTAGCTTGTTTTCATTGTTTTGTTTTGTATTGTGTTTTTTGCTTTGTTTTTGGAAAGTTCCATTTAGAACAGTTGAGCCAACTACAAGGATGAATTTAGGGGAGAATACAGAGCTTTGTCCATTATAAACACAACCATTTCACCGAACAGCATCTAGTATCTCTGGTTTGGAAAAACAGCTTTCAAATTAGGCAAGTAAATTGATTTAGTTTCAGGGATATATTTTTCCATCTTCATGAAAATGTGACCTGAAGAGAAAAAGGGTTAAAAATGCTAAGTGAAGGCTTCTTAAAATTGTACAACCCAGTCCCCAGAAAGTTCCACTCAGGTTGATCGTGTGTCACCTTTTTTAGGCCCATCTGCATTCACATCTGAACGTATGCACTCTCACCAGAGAAAGGCTATTTGTCCCTGGCTTTGCTGGTGTTCTGTATGAAACAAGAGGGCTTGGGCTGAAATGCAATGCAGCCCATCTCCCTGCCCTTGAAATTTTTTGCTCAGGCTACCTGTTGTTAGAGAGGGTGTTAGCAGGATGAAGAATCACGTAAAAGACCTGTCTCCTGCTGTAAGCTGTGTGTAGTTTTTGTTGGTCTTCCTGTATTAACACTAAAGGCTACTCACAGTTGTAAGCTTCAAGTAAGATTTAATGCTAACTGCTATCCCAGAACATAATGTGGTACCAGAAGGGATCTGTAGAATGGAATAGTGCTTCTGAGATACCAGAGACAGAAGAAAAGGTCCTGAGTCGGGGAACAAGCAGCACCTAAGCACCCTGAGACAGCTGAAATTCTGGAACAATTTTGTGCAAAAAATTGTTCTCTTCATCAGGTGGGACTATAGAAAGGGAAAAAGAGTAAAATGTAGTTTTAAAAATGCAGATTCAGAGGCTTCAGGCTTAATAATCTGTAGTTAAATAAGGAAGAAGTCAGTTATGTTCTGCTACAGAAATGTGACTTAGAAATTCTGTAAGGTTTCAAATATATATATATACACACACATACGTGTGTATATAAGAGGTGAGAAGGAAAGTGGTGTTAAAAATAATAGAAAGTTGTTTTGAA
This sequence comes from Anarhynchus alexandrinus, assembly GCA_008711295.1. Lineage (NCBI taxonomy): Eukaryota > Metazoa > Chordata > Aves > Charadriiformes > Charadriidae > Anarhynchus > Anarhynchus alexandrinus. Next base: position 2,674,260 of record VUYV01000024.1, read on the forward strand.
AGGCTGAGGAGACTGATGTGGAGCCTCGTTGGGCTGCATTTATGCGTCATTACCCCTCAGTCCTGAGGTGTCAGTTCCTGGAAAATTTAGTATGAAATCTTAGATCCAGAATCATTCCTGGTAATTCCATCAAATAGTAAAAAGCAGAGATACTGCTCTTTATAATAACCATGAAGTAATCTGGCACAGCATATACATTAATAAACAGCCACGCAAAATAAGTGAAGTAAATATAGATGAACATGGACTAAAGCCTGCAAAGGAAAAAGAGATGCGTTCTTGCACAGTGATTTCACAGGAGATGGTGCTCAAATTTAACAGCTCACTGCTGCCAAAAGGACCTCTTCATTTCCAATTCTGCTTTCCTGTCCCTTATTTTGTGCAGTAATTAATGAGTTTTGCATCTTCTTTCCCAATCCTTAATGGCTGAGTCAACTCAGCAGAAACATAACTGGGCAGAAAAATACGTACTTTTTTTCTGAATTAGTTCAGTCAGTCATTTGTTTCAGTTAGTTCAGTCAGGAGGGCCTAACAAGCATCAGGACTCAAAGGAAGTGCTGGGACTGCATGACCAGGTGGGAGGCTGGGGAGAGCCTCTGCAGGGGTCAGCAAGAAAGAGTGAGATAACCTGAAGCTGCATATTTCCTGACTTCCCAGGAAACTTTGCCTGTGAGAAACCATTATGGTATGGCACTGAGTGAAATTCTTGGTAAATTCAGTGAATTGCAGCTCAAATTATGATTGTTCGGTGTATCTCAGGAATCTACCCAGGTACTGAGTCCAACAAACTAGTATTTCTGGAAGCTAGCAGACACTGGAATAAGGCGCATGCCCACAGGAACCTACCTGTGGGGCCTTGGAGCTGACAATATCCAATTTTACTGTGAGCTGACAATATCCACAATTTTACTGTGAGGTCTCAGCAAAATTAGGTTCTGGCTACCTTTAATAATGGAGAAATTAACAGGAACAAAATGCAAGAATGTGATTGTGATATGCAGTGATTTGGGAGAGCATCTGTAAAACTATTCCTGCCCACCAGGTGTGATCAAAGGGCTGCAGCAGATGTTAAAAGTGAGTGATTAAACTGCCTTGGGTTCTAATCAGGGTAGCAATTTCGTTTTCCTAGCTGAGTTCTCAAAAGCTGATAGACGATGTCTGCTGAAAAAATGGAGGTTTTTCTCTTCAGTATCTTAGGAGTCCTTGGGCTAAATAAATCCAGATTAGGACCGCTAGCTGTGCTCTGCTTCCAATATATCCCAAATTTCCCATCTTTCTTGGTAAGTACGTGAATTTTAAAGCAGTTCAGGAAGTCAGAGTGAAACCCCAAGGGATTTCAGAGACATTTGAAGTGGGTTGTTTGTCATTGTGTTATGTTTTCAGCTGATTGAAAACAACTTAGGAAGATGAAAGTTCTTGGAAGGGAAGGAGGGATTTTGTGTGTGTGTTTATATTTTCAGACCTTTTCCCTAATGCTTGTGGTCCTGTGATAGACATCAGATCTCTGATACCTCTCACCACTATGTGCTTGGTACAGAGCGGTCTGTTTTCAGCTGCACACACCGAGAGACAAGAGTTTTCCAGACAACAGCTCACCGGAGGACAGAGATGCACGATCGCTTGCCCTCTCCAAATTCTGTCAGGTACAGCGAGGCATATCTAAAAACCTATGTATGCCTCAAGGCAGCTTCCTGGGCTGAAAAATAGGTTGAAGCTAGGCAAGTTTGAGGATGAAAGTTCATATATGCATGCCCTGTCGTTACTCCTTCCTAGACATCAGTTCACACCCACTGTTCCTGCTGTTTCTCTCCTACCCATGGCCATTGACTGATATAGGAGGATGAGCTGGCTGGACCTTTGGTCAGGTCCGGTATGGACAAACTTATGGATAGGAGTATCCAAATCATAAACATCCTTTGGATCATTCTCACACCAAAAAAAAGAAAGGAAAGTAAAATACAACCTCCCTCCCAGAAGGAAGAGGTCTGCAAGAGCTTAACTCTTATGGGGTGCACAGCGAGTGGCTCAAGCTGTGATTTTGCAATAATCAGTTATTTCAATTGCTGGCTTCCCCATTCTCGATCCCTTACTTGAACCACTTCTGGAGTTCAGTGAACTCTGTGCCAAGCTGTGATGATAAATTATCAGAAAACTGAAAAAGGGCTTATCTCGCTGTTGACATTTCTGCTCTGAAACTGCAGTCTTGGAGAGCTGATGATCCCTGGGATTCTTGTTCATGTATTGAAGAGAGGAGTGAAAGCGGGGGAACAGTCCTTTTCAGACACACATTCCATACTCTCAGGGAGAGAATAGAAGGGAGTGAGGCTATCCACACCATGAGCTTCAATTTGGAGAGAGTGGATATGATCAGGAATTGGAAAATCAAGGCAGTGGATGGAATGAATGCAGATTGCTGTTCTCCAAATCCTGCAGTACTAGAACTAGGGGGCACTCACTGAAGCCGATAGGAGATGGGTTTAGAAAAGATAAAAGGAATACTTTTTTATGTAGCAGATACAGTGAACTTGTGGAATTTGCTGCCAGCAGAAGTTTTGGAAGCATATCTGCTTTCCAGTCAGCTGACTGGAAAGCAGACTAAACAATTAAACAGACTACAGGTTCGTAAAGAGATACTGAAAGGGATGAGTAGGGATGTGCTCTCTAACATCCCTAATACAGTGATTGTGGATGCTGGAGGACAGGAACAGTAATGCATAGAGTAGACCAGCTTGCATGGTGTCTTTAAATAGCATCTCTTGTTATTGGAGAAAGAATAGTGGGGTGGGCTGGGTTTGCATGGCAAGGTTTTGGTAATGGCAGGGCTACAGGGATGGCTTCTGTGAGAAGCTGCTAGAAGCTTATCCTGTGTCCACTACAGCCAATGCCAGCTGGCTCCGAGACAGACCTGTCGCTGGCCAAGGCTGAGCCCATCAGCGACGGTGGTAGTGCCTCTGTAATAACATAGTTAAGAAGAGTGAAAAAAACCCAACTGCGCAACTGCAGCTGGAGAGAGGAGTGAGAATATGTGAAACAACTTTGCAGACACCAAGGTTAGTGAAGAAGCAGGGGGAGAAGAAATTCCCCTGGAACCCGTGGGGAAGACCACGTTGTCCCCCTGCAGCCCGTGGAGGTTAACGGTGGAGCAGGTATCCACCTGCAGCCTGTGGAGGACCCCATGCCGAAGCAGGTGGATTCCCAAAGGAGCCTGTGAGCCCGCAGTGGAGCAGCTGCTGGCAGGACCTGTGGACCCAAGGAGAGAGGAGCCCATGCTGGAGCAGGTTTGCTAGCAACACTTGTCACCCTGTGGGGGACCCACGATGGAGCAGTCTGTTCCTGAAGGACTGCACCCTGTGGAAGGGACCCATGCTGGAGCAGTTCATGAAGAACACGAAAGGAGCAGCAGAAACAACATGTGATGAACTGACCACAACACCCACTCCCCATCCCCCTGCACCACTCGGGGGGAGGTAGAGAAATCGGGAGTGAAGTTGAACCCAGGAAGAAGGGACAAGTGGGGGGAAGGTGTTTTAAGATTTGGTTTTCTTTCTCATTGTCCTATTCTGATTTCATTGGTAATAAAATTAATTTTCCCCAAGTCAAGTCTGTTTTTCCCATGATGGCAATTGCTGAATGAGCACTCCCTCTCCTTATCTTGACCCTTGAGCCTTTCATTACATTTTCTCTCCCTTGTCCAGTTGAGGAGGGTAGTGATAAAGCAGCTTTGGCGGGCACCCGGCGTACAGCCAGTTTCACCCCACCACATGAGGATAGCTGGATGTTGGTCTGATCCACCAGGGCATCCCTCGTGTTCTTTTCAGGGCCCTGGTTTTGTGTCCACAGCTAGGCAAGAACAGTTGTGATGTTGGTAGGAGTTTGTATTTTATTTTTTGAAAGTGATCTCTCAGGATTCTCTTACCTCAGTGAAACCTGATGTTTAGCTGCATTGTACCTCATTGACAAAACATGTAGTTTTAGGACAATCCATATAGTATTAGCCCTTAGAAAGGGGCCCTTAGATTAAACTACAGTCCCCCTGATGTTCCACTTTTCCCCTGGGATCCTTCTGCTTTGTCTGCACAGAACTTGAGAAATAATTGTATCCCAGGAAAGATTTCGTAAGCTATCATGGAATTTTCCCCCAGGATATCAGTGTATTTTGGATTATTATTTGAGAGTCTTCTGCTGGAAAATGTGTAGTGCAGCTGAAGGAGAGAGAGTGCCAGATTAGACAGATTACTAGGCATGAATCCCAACCCTTATTTGTACGAGTATTCCTTCTGCCTTTAGGTAATCACATTAACATCAGGAGTATTGCTTACACAAGTACTACTGAGAAAACGTGGTGAACAGGCTTGGGACCTCAAAGCAATATTCTTGTTCCAGCACTTTCCCACTGAGATTCTGACCTTGTTTCCTCTTCAGAGCTCATTAGAGTTGGGACATTCAGTAAGGAGGACCACCCACTACTCATCAGCCTCCACGAATGATTACCAACCCATCTTCTAGACCTATCAGAAGTAACATTTTTAACAGCTCAGACATTGTTTTCCTTCCCCTTCCAAAGCTCATCCCACACTTGGATACACGAGGGTTGTTAGACAGTACTATATTTCATGCTTGGTTGATTATGGAGCCAGATCTTTGGTCTCTGATGAGGGTTTTTTTGCTGCTCCTCCAGTGCAAACAAGCCAGAAACCTTCCACAGCTATGTGGTAAAGGAGCCCCGGTGGGCGTTAAGACTGGTATCTCATGGTGGTTGTCATCAGGCAGCGTGGGTTAGGATGTGTCTTCTGCCAAGCCAGCCTGGAAAAGCACAGCTCAGTGAGACCTCAGGGATCTCGCCTAGTAACAGCAGTGACCTAATCTGAAAAAAGAGAAAAAAGCTATCTTCATTTTTTGTGGCTGATAATACCCAAAGGAGTACCACTGTGGGTGCGAAGGGAGGATTATAAACATCAAATGATAGAAAGTGTTTACACATCTATTTTTACGTGCAATTAATCAGCCTTGGAAAAAATGAAGTAGTTTTTATTTGTACACCTAAAAGGGGAAGCCAAGTTAAAGCACTTATATAGATCAACCCCCAGAAATGAAAATGTGAGAAAAACAATGCCAATAACACTGCAACTTTAACTCCAGATTTCAAGCCAAACATCTATGAAGGCAGAAGTATTCCATGGAAAAATACCCTATTCTTGCCATCGTTCTGACCACAGAGTTACACTCATTATGGTAAAGCGATAATTACAGCATTGTGAATACAGTGCCGCAGACAATGGCCTGTCAGTATTTTTCCACTATAAACCCTCAAGTGGGGTTTGCAATTTTGTGAAATACAATTATCTTTGGCTGGGACAGCCAGCTAAATTTTCAGCCCAGAAATAGATTTTTTTGTTGTTGTTGTTTCCTTTACCGAGTTGTTCAAAGTTCATTGTTTGGTACGCGTTAGAGCCTTCCTGACTGATTGCCTGCTCGTGCCCTCTCCGTACTGTGATGATGTGTGGAGAGTTTGCTATAGCTGCTAGTGCATCAGTGCTGGGCTGCGATGCTGTCACCGAGTCCGCGCTTTGGACCAAACTGCCAAAGTTTGTATCAGGGCAGTCTGGGAAAGTCAGGACAGCAGGGTTATAGCAAATTAGCACTGACTAGCATATCCAGGCATGCATGGCAAAACATGCTTTAGGGAATACTGGAGTATGTTATTACAGCTATGGAAGGAGGCAGAATTGGCCAGGCCAATTAAATGGGTAAAATTGAAAAGATTTGTCTGTCTTACAGAAAAAGGAAATTCTGAGTTGATGTTACCAAAAAAAAAAAAAAAAAAAAAA
>VUYV01000024.1:2680256-2839053 GCA_008711295.1 Anarhynchus alexandrinus
TTCCACGTCAGTGCTCTGGAAGAAAACAAAATCCTTGTGCTACAGAGGTCTCCGGTTGCTTCAGCAACTTGTTAGACGTCGCAGGGAAAAACTGCTGAGTTCACATAGTTTAAGATAAATACGGATCAAAGCAGTTTATTGCTTTATTGACAGTATGTAATTAACCAGCAATCACAGACCTATGCATACAAGAGCAGTAATGCAATAGGTGAACCATACTGGAAATTTCTAAACAGCTCTCTGCAACTAGTCCCAAAGCCTTCTTAGTGTACGCATACACACATGCAGCAACTCATGGACACACACATGGATGGAGTTGTATGCACCCCCTCCCTCGTGGGCAGTATGGGTTACAAAAACACCCCCCCTTCCCAAAGATTGCAGGTCTCCCTGTTTACATGTGCCTCCTGCGGGAGATGCGGGTCCTCCACCTTTATGCAGACCCCTGCAGCTCCCTACAAGTCGTTGGCTGAACCACACGCCCTTGAGAAAGCTGTTTCCCCTCCCAGGTCTCTCCCTCCTGTTAGGAGTTTTCGTGCTTCTTTTATGCTTTTTTCCAGTCTGACTCCTGCTTTGTGTCAAGTCTCTTTGTAATTCCCAACTGACTGTTTAATCTGACTGATGGTCATCCTCTGTAACATGATCAGTTTGGGCAAGTGCTGACCAGGCAGTTTGGTGTGTTTGATCCACAGACACACTTCAGACGCATCTTTATCTTCACAGGTGACATTACCTATGCCATTTGTCAAGGGGGAAGACTGTGCATCCCTGCCAGGTCTGTAGTGAGGGAGAGCCATCCTTGGGAGACGTGTGGGCCACGGGAGCAGGGAGAGCACGGGGCACGGCTGAGCAGCTGCCTGCAGCCGTGTGTCTGACTCGGCTCAAACCAGAGAGAGTTGTGATGTTCTGGATGCATCCCACACGGTTGAAGGTAGTGATAAGTGGGCAAGCAAACCTATTTCCAGACTCTCTTCAGGCTCCAAAAACCCCAAAATAAAATTAACAGTTGCTTTACTAAATGTCTTTTGAACACCTATTACGATTCGCAATAAGGGGATCATAAATGAGACGGAAGCAGCAAATTGGATCATTGGAAAAACTGTGCAGAGAGGCCATCTGGGCCTGGTGCTTTATGGATGGTGAAGAATTTACATTTCACACTCCCACAGTTTACATTTTCCGAGGTGATAAAGACATTTGGATCATTTTATTTTTTTAGATGTTTTACATAAAATGAAGAGCCGTGATTGAAACTGGAACTGGAGTCAGGAAATAACCAGACTGTGTACAATGTGGTAAAGTGCTAACAAATGCCACGTGTTACATGATTAATTTAGTATAAATGCCAGTTATGGATTTGGTTTGTCAGCAGTTGGCTCGGGTTTTGTGATTACTGGCCAATTGTTTAACTGATGATTTGATCTATAACAGAATCCTCAACTTTTGGGAATGGAAGAGAGTTGCATTGATAATTTAATGCATTAAGTGTACGCAGAGCTGTTAGCTTCTGGAAAGGATGCAGATAAGTTTGGGGGTCTTAATGTAACTGATGAATAGCCTTTTCTCTCAATACAGCATGATTTATGGTGGTAAATCAGGGCCGGGGGGGGATAGAGCTGTGTGACTGCTATTGTTTCGGTATGTCTTCAGGCAGCGCTTTTGAATTGCAGATAGACATGCGAGGAAAACTGTGGGTCTGACTATAAATACAGCTGCAAAGTATGGCACCGCTCTTGCCTCTGAGTCAATCTCTAATCGCTGTTNAAAAAAAAAAAAAAAGAAAACCCTACAGGATTAGTGAAACTCTGCAACATGCAAAAAACACTTGTACGGTTACGATTTTGATTCTTTAGTGGGGCTTAGCTAAGGCTCTTCGCTGTCGGATTGTGGTAACTGAGGTTCAAATCTAGCCCAGTTTGTTCTTTTCACAGACAACTCAAAGGGAAAATATGGTGCAAAAAGTGAGTGCTTGTTCCCAAATTGAAGTATAACAGCATGTTTAATTACAGGTGCTAACCATGTAACATCTGTGTATAAACTCCTGGGAAATAGGACTGAAATAACTATATGTGTAATGTCTAACTTCAAAATAATTATTTTGAGACAAATACTGCATGCATTTAAGGCATCTCACCTGCAGTTAGATGTAATTCACTAAGTGTGAATTTATTCTTCACATGAATTTTTTCCACGTCAGTGCTCTGGAAGAAAACAAAATCCTTGTGCTACAGAGGTCTCCGGTTGCTTCAGCAACTTGTTAGACGTCGCAGGGAAAAACTGCTGAGTTCACATAGTTTAAGATAAATACGGATCAAAGCAGTTTATTGCTTTATTGACAGTATGTAATTAACCAGCAATCACAGACCTATGCATACAAGAGCAGTAATGCAATAGGTGAACCATACTGGAAATTTCTAAACAGCTCTCTGCAACTAGTCCCAAAGCCTTCTTAGTGTACGCATACACACATGCAGCAACTCATGGACACACACATGGATGGAGTTGTATGCACCCCCTCCCTCGTGGGCAGTATGGGTTACAAAAACACCCCCCCCTTCCCAAAGATTGCAGGTCTCCCTGTTTACATGTGCCTCCTGCGGGAGATGCGGGTCCTCCACCTTTATGCAGACCCCTGCAGCTCCCTACAAGTCGTTGGCTGAACCACACGCCCTTGAGAAAGCTGTTTCCCCTCCCAGGTCTCTCCCTCCTGTTAGGAGTTTTCNTTTGTCAAGGGGGAAGACTGTGCATCCCTGCCAGGTCTGTAATGAGGGAGAGCCATCCTTGGGAGACGTGTGGGCCACGGGAGCAGGGAGAGCACGGGGCACGGCTGAGCAGCTGCCTGCAGCCGTGTGTCTGACTCGGCTCAAACCAGAGAGAGTTGTGATGTTCTGGATGCATCCCACACGGTTGAAGGTAGTGATAAGTGGGCAAGCAAACCTATTTCCAGACTCTCTTCAGGCTCCAAAAACCCCAAAATAAAATTAACAGTTGCTTTACTAAATGTCTTTTGAACACCTATTACGATTCGCAATAAGGGGATCATAAATGAGACGGAAGCAGCAAATTGGATCATTGGAAAAACTGTGCAGAGAGGCCATCTGGGCCTGGTGCTTTATGGATGGTGAAGAATTTACATTTCACACTCCCACAGTTTACATTTTCCGAGGTGATAAAGACATTTGGATCATTTTATTTTTTTAGATGTTTTACATAAAATGAAGAGCCGTGATTGAAACTGGAACTGGAGTCAGGAAATAACCAGACTGTGTACAATGTGGTAAAGTGCTAACAAATGCCACGTGTTACATGATTAATTTAGTATAAATGCCAGTTATGGATTTGGTTTGTCAGCAGTTGGCTCGGGTTTTGTGATTACTGGCCAATTGTTTAACTGATGATTTGATCTATAACAGAATCCTCAACTTTTGGGAATGGAAGAGAGTTGCATTGATAATTTAATGCATTAAGTGTACGCAGAGCTGTTAGCTTCTGGAAAGGATGCAGATAAGTTTGGGGGTCTTAATGTAACTGATGAATAGCCTTTTCTCTCAATACAGCATGATTTATGGTGGTAAATCAGGGCCGGGGGGGGATAGAGCTGTGTGACTGCTATTGTTTCGGTATGTCTTCAGGCAGCGCTTTTGAATTGCAGATAGACATGCGAGGAAAACTGTGGGTCTGACTATAAATACAGCTGCAAAGTATGGCACCGCTCTTGCCTCTGAGTCAATCTCTAATCGCTGTTCTTGGCATATCAGCACTGGGCCATAGGGAAGGGCCATCTGTCAGAGGTAATTGAAAATGGAGGCACTGACCATCTGTAGGTATTTAAGCTCTCCTGACATTTTTTAGAAGCTGAAGGATAATCCAGTGCTATAATTTATAGTGTGTCTACCTATTATCCTCTACATTTTTCAAGGGAATACAGTATTCTCCATCTTTTGTCTTTCCCTTCTGCGGCCTATCTCTTTATGTCACAAATTTATTTCCCCCCATCTCTGCAATTCTCTGTTGGCTGAAGTGACCCCTGTAAATCTTTGTAAGTTTGAGATTTATTCAAAAGTTGTGCTTATGTAAATTACAGGTCACTGTTATTGCTGGAGCTAAAATGCGAGCAGAAGCTTTCCCTAAAGTCTTAGGATTTTGAGTGGGCTAAAATGGAATTCACATCTAGTTTCTGCTTTGCAAAAGTCAGTGAATGCTATATTCCTTTGCTTTCTGTTATCCATATGGTGTAAATCATTTGGCAAATGCCAATGCCAGCTCTGTTCCAGAGAAAAGGTGTACAGATGTGTACAGGTACTGTGCCTGCAGACCTCCTGTATGTGCACAGCTATAGCCGGTTAACAGTAAATAATAGTGTATGCTACTTGTAAGATCAAACTCTTGATTCCATTAAGAAATTAAGCAAGATTTTAATGGTAACTTTACACGTTGAACAGTTGAATTTTACACACCCATTTCTATTTAAACATCTGTTAGGTGTGTCAGTGTGGAGGAAACCAGCTCTGTCACATGCATGAGCATGCACACACACACACAGAGTAAGTTTGGTTTCTTCCAGAAAAAAAAAAAGGTTGTTTGAATATTTTATTAATTATCTTTGTAATCTGGACATTTAAATACTGCACATGTGCTGAGCTCACGTGGAAATAAAGGGAAGATACAGAGAATTTTTAATAAAAATGCAGTCCCAGCAGGGTTTGAAGCACACTGCTTTGAAATACAAAGCCAGAACTTTATTATCCAAGCTAAGCAAATTTTCTGAATGTATACAAGGTGTTGTTATGGTAAGTGAAGGAAGTCTGTGAAGTTGCCTGGAGTTGTTTGAAATATACCGAGAATAAAGAGCAAAACACATTTACATTTCAGTGGATGGTCAGCAGATATCAGAACAGAGTCCATTTTTCTGATGCAGGATCTGCATGGACACAGACTACAGGGAGGTGAGGCTAATGGCTCGTTTGCTGCGCAGGCTTGTGCTCTTTGTAGGCGAACACTGCATGAGCGTTAGGGAATGGGGGAATATGGGAGGCCGTACGGAGCACAGAGCAGCTGAGTATGAAGGCTACGCGTTTGCGTCCCAGGGATGGTGAGGCAGGAATATGCAAGGGTATTCCACCCTTTCCGCATAACATCCTCCATCCTCTGCCATTTTCTCTTAATACAGAGATACCAGGAGGAGAGTGGAGGATGTGGCAGTTGCCAAGAAGTAGAGAAAGTGGAGACTGCCTGTGGCATGCTCAGCTACGGCACCTTAAAGTAATGGTGGTTTTGGCAGAAGCAGTCCTGGGTCCCACAGTGTGCTGGGGCTGCTGTGCTCTGCTCACCGGCATGAAGCAGTGCCTTTTGGACCAGGACTGCTGTGACCATCTGCCTGTTTGTTTTCAGAGCTGGAAGCTGGCAGCTGGCGGTAAGTGCTGGCAGCAAGGGACTTTGTCACCTCCCTGTTCCTGCCACCCCAAGAGCCTGCCTCTAAAGGCCTGAAATGACCTGCCATAAAACATCTATGATTGATAGACTTACTCTTTCTTAGGGTGGAAGTGTTCTTCAAGACACCACCAGAGGCCCAGGATGTAGACCAACTGGTTTTGCTTTCCAACAGAAAAAAAAAAAAAGGTCTATCTGGATTTTAGCGGTACTTTTCCTCCCTAAGGAGCTTTTTATGGTGGAAATGTCTGTGTAGATCCTGTGTTAGAATACTTAGTCTGACACCAGCTAGCTATCAAATTCATCACTAGAGTATCTGAGCAATTCTGAGGTACAATATTGCCTCACAGAAGCTACTGCTGTCTGTCACTGCTGCTGTTCACTGGCTCCAAGGGAAGGAGTTTGCACTTTTCTTTCTTAAGGTTGATTTGGAGGCTTTATAGAGGAAGGAGGTAAAATTGGTTCAAAGCCTTCAACCACAGACTATGCAAAATGCTTGTATTTCCAGCATGGACAGGGTGTTCCTGACCAGATTCATGCTTCAGCTATGTAGTCTCTAAGTGACCATCGTCTTTTGGGACTGTAATTGTCTAACCTCAGCCCAGTCTATTAAAAGCTCAGGTGATCTGAATTCCCTTTTTATTGCTTTGCATAGAGCAGCATTTTAGCTGCTCCTGATGACAGTGGTTTTGTGAGGGGAAAAATAAGGAAGCAAATTCTCACTCTTGTTTACTCTTTCAGCCTCTTTTTGAGAAAAGGTTCCGTGCACCCACATTTAAATGTAACTTAAGGTTCTTCTTCCTTCCTATTTTTGAAGCTTACTGTTCATGTATTTTATGGAAGACGGATGTTACTAGCACAGAACAGTGTGGTTGTTATCTATTATACCATGATATATTTACTGAGAAAATTTTAATAAATAAACCACAGGCTTGAACCTCTGAACCCTTCTAAACCAGCCGATTCCCATGGGGGGTTCAGGAGTTTTTATGGACGGATACTGTGTTCTCATGAGAATTTTATTAGAGCTCATAGACTTGAGACTGACTAGCAAGAGAATTTATGAGGTTACATGGGAACTATCACATCTTTCATTCCAACACCCTATGAGTTTATAAAATGAACCCTTCCTTAAACTGTGTTATTAAATAGAAGAGTTTTAATGCAACTTTAATGAAGTACCTAATGTTATCAATGATTTCTCATCAGTCAGTGCAGCTGGTTAATTTTACCAGCTTTTCATTTTTCAGTTATCCTGGGTTAGAGAGTTGGGTAAAGGGTTTTTGCTAAAAATTGAAAAAAGGCAAGAGAGGTCATAAGTTACTAAAAGCATCAAAGAACGCTTGTCAAGATGGATAATAGGAAGGGCGAATAGTGTCCGCTATGTATTTGCTTAGCTTCTATTCTGTTTACTCTCTTGAATACTCTCTAAAATTCCTCTTGCTGTTTTGTTTAAATTTAGAACAATGTTGAAGTTCTGTGGCTGCTCATTATCCCACTTGAAATTTAACTTAAAATGTTATTTTGCATCATGTAGTTCAGCTGGAAAGCTGCCCAAGCCGAGAATTGAGGTCTGTGGTAGTGAACTACAGAGGAAGTGGTCTAAGCAAGACTCCCTTCTGGGGATATTCCAACATTTCATTACATTGTATGTACTAATGAGTAGAGCAAAGGACTGAGAGCCAGGAAGGGCAGAGTTTTAATCAAATGACTCATGATATGGCCTTCAGCAAAATACGTGACCTTGTAATTCAGCCATCTTAGCTATAGCAGTGGGTAAAAATAGGGGTTCAGTGTAGTGTTCAGGCAGAGATACAGATGTGCCTGTTTCAGCTGTGTTCATGGTCTGCAGTTTTTTTGCTCAGCTGTGGAATAGACACCATGGGAAGACAGAAGATCTCCTTTCAGCTACTCCAGAGAAGCTCAAATCAACGTTGACATGTATTCTTCCTTGAGCAAGAGCTTTTAAAACTGTCAGATGGAGGTCAGTCCTTTGCTCAGTCTGATTCACCTATGAGGGGTCAAATTTGTGTCAGGGAGACCAGGCACAAGGCCGATGAAGACACCCATTTTGAATGGTGGGTTCAAATTGGATGCGCTCCTGGTGCAGTTTGCCCAACCAGGTAGAGCTGGGAGTCTATAAAGTCTGCACAGTTTGGGACACTGGAGCCCAAAGAATGTTCTTTAATTGGTACGTGAAGAGCATCAGATTTCCAAGTGGCACTGGAAACACTGGCTTGGGCATCATCCCAACAAACTGTGGTTGTTTAAGATGTCACAGGTCTTGTTTTAAATCAAGGATAGATCTTGGGTACTTATCTAGCTCTGATGTAGTTAAGAGCAGCCTGCTTCTGCTGCCGCTTCCTGCAGCTCCAGCTACGTGTGTTAGTCCTTACGGCTGTCTCAGATCATGGTCCCAGAACTCCACTTGGGGACCTTCGGGCTCTCAGCAGTATGAGAAAGCATTCACCTGTCCCCAGAATTCTTTTGGGTGGAAGGTGCCATACAGAAGTATCAAGAAGAGCTACCTATCCTATTTCTATATATTTCAGACCCTAAAAAAGGAACAGGACTGTCTCACTTTACCAAATTTGGAGCCATCCTTTTTATTTCAGTCCCACATTACACATCTACCTGACTTTCCTTCAGAAATGGGACAAAGAAAACCTGGTGGGATTTGACTGCTTACCTGATCAGCTTTCAAACTTTATAGCCTTGTTGTGATGGCAAAGCACAGAGAGTCAAAGCATCCTTGATTCTTAGTCTACTGCCTTAGAAGGACTGCATTTTTTTGATGATTGTTCAAGCATAGGGAAAACATAATAAATGCGTTTCGTGTCTCTAATCTTTACTATGTCAGGACAGGAAGGAATGGGCAAGTTAGATACTCTACTGCCTTTGGTAAATCAATTGATCTATGTATTTTCAGATGTTTATGCAGAACAGGTTGACTAATCCCCTTGTGCTTCAGAGAGAAAGTATGCCTGAGCTAACATTTCACTGATCCTGTGAAGATTAAAATAGGAGGAAATAGCATACAAACAGGACTACAAATCATTGAAGTTACTTAATAAGAGAAAAGCACTAGGTTGGCTCAAAACCAATCTGGAAAGGCTCTTTGTTGAAGTTATCAAGGTGACCGCATAGCCAGATATAATTTCTAGCCTCATTTTTTATATCTTATGTACTTGTATGAATTTGTTTCTCTTCTGTTTGATATTTCACATTCACTGGATGTTTTCTTTTTCTGTTTTGGTTCGTATGAGCACAGCAATTTGGAGTTGGATCATTATTTCTCAAGTTCTGCAGCAGTTAAGAAGAAAATGTAGAAACAATTTCAATTTGCGTGACACTAGAAGAGAAAAAGCTTTGAAAGTACAGGGAACTTATGAAGTCAACTGCTGGCAGTTTTAGTGGAAGTTGCATGCTTTTGAATATCTCCATAATAAATAATTACCATATGGGTGATTTTCTGTCTCCTTAAAGATTTGCATCATACCCTGCTTGGTTCTCCGTGCAGTGCCTAACCATTCCTATTACGTAAAATGGTCTTAACATAAACAAGGACCAATCAGTGTAAGTCCAGATATCTTTCTCACCAAAACATGTTCCTTTAAAACAAATATGAATTTAGTCAGTGGTCCTTGGTACAATGTCAGGCCTCTGATGGGTTAATGAAAACATTCTGGTTTTCTTTTATTCTTTAACAAGAACTTTATGTTTTTCTCTTTTTATCAGCCCATAGCATAACAAACAAAGAGGCTCATTTTGTATCTCTGGATGACCATCAGGTTCTCATTGGAATATATTGCAAACAATGCCGTAAACTGTTAGGAATGGGTGAATAACAGTTTTCATGGGGATATTTGCTGCCTCTGGCAAATAAAAAATTGTTCCCCTCATAACAGATAGTTATATCGGCGGTTATCTGTATCCTCTTCCTGCCAGCCAGTGCCCTAGCAGAGGTGGTGGCTTCTGAGCCCGTATCTCTACTAGAACTGCCCTACTTTGTGCTCTAAACAATTATTTCAGGCTCTAGTGAATGTGTATTTCCACAACAGCTGGCCTGTGAAGTGTGCCTGCTGACACAGAGGCACACTTTCATTACCCTGTTCAGGTTATCATCCCACAGTGCTGCCTGTTTGCCAACCCTGATGCTGCCAGCTTCTTAGGCTTCTTCAACCAGTGCTACAAAACACAAAGCTTACTAATAATTGTTTAGCATTTTAGAGTTAGTTTTAAATGTAGGAAAACAGATTTTATTGCTTTGACCTTGCCAGGAATTCTGGTTGCAACTTATGCTCCAAAGTGTGTTTTACTGTTTTAGATATTTTCTAGTAAGAAATTCTTTGACCATTCTCCTATCTGTCAGTGATGAATCTCTGTCCTAATCTAAGATTCTGGTGCCCTGTTTTTCTGCTAGCAAGAAAAGTACTGTTTTTTCCCTACCCATCCACAACAAAGAAAAAAGCTGAGGACCTTCTCTTAGCAAAGTTCAAGCTGAGAGAAGGGATGATCTGAGCATCCTTTCAAAGTGGAAAACTTCAAATGAAAAAAAAGAAAAATTGAAGAACCTCTAAAATAATGTTTTCTAATGATGTGTTTTTCAATTGGAGTTTGGATTAAAAGAATGGGAGAAGGAAACTCCTTTTGTTGAGCTAATTGATGTCGTGGAACAGCACAGACATGTTTTAGAAAAACTAACCAGCCATTTTCCTTCACAGCCAAAAAAGGAAAACCCAAGGGAACTGTTGCCTTCCTAACTGTGGAAAAGTGCAGGAGAGCAACTCAAACATGCTTTTTCCATCTTAATTTTAGTGGTGCATTATAGTTTAAACTTATTTCCATAGTGTGCAAAACAGTAGAGAAATTTGAACTCTAGGTCATGGAAGAAATACACATGGATATTTGCAGAAAGTGTCCTCATTGGGTGCTGCTTCAGAGTGTCATTAACATTTTTAAATTCCCCATCCTTAGGACAATTACTTTGCAGAAAGTCCATTTCATCAAATATACTTAAAGTTTATAAAATATTCATTAGATGTGTTTAAAAATATCGTGTGAGAAAACCTGTTTCTATTGGCACTGCCATGTTATTCATCTATCTTTTCAGACATGTTTTTGTTGGCATTCTCATCTATGTTTGGCCTCATTTTTAATGAACTTTTAACTGCTAAATAGTGGTTATCTGGACACAAGAATCAAAAGTAGTTAAAGTTCCTCAGAGCTAAGAAGAATAGACAGAAGTACTGCTCAGCATTTTACACAGTAAGCTGTGGAACAATGAGCTATAATTATCGCCTGTTAAAAACAGCAAAATAAGAAATATGCCAGTTTAGATTTGAAGTTGGCAGCAGTTCAAAAGGTTGAGAGAATAAGAAATTGTGGAAATTCTCTGCCTTATTTTTCCCTTCGTGCCTCTTCTATGTGAGATTTTTACGTTGTGTGCAGATGCTCAAAATTTATTTGCTGTAGAAGCTCCATCTTCCATCCCCTCATCATTAATAGTGGTAGCATGAAGTAAATAAGAGAGGCTCAAAAAGATGTCTGTTATCGTTATGCTGGCAAAACACCTTTCAACCTAACTAAGTAGTTGCATACAGTTCAAATAGATGTGAGGAACATCAGCATCCTCATTTTACAGATAGGGAATTAAACTAAAAAGATGGCAAGTGTATGGCTCATCTCACTGACTTGAGCCGCATGCAAGTTAGATGTTTGACACTGAACTAATTGCTTAAGCTCCTTTCTTAGTGGAGACTGATAGTCCTCAGTGATTTATCCCATCTGTCTTAAAAATCTATATTAGAGTGGATAGAATGGGTTGTTCTTTGATAAGGCTCTTGTTCTCTGTCTCCACTGATTATAAGGGAAGGCAAAGGTGAAAATTCCTCCAGCCAATTCCTCCACTGATGTTTATGATCAAAACTAGCATAATTGAAACCCCACATCTTCATGAACCAGTCTTGATCAGTCTCAGAAGCAGATTGGCCAACCTCTGCTTATAAGGTTTTCCTAAACCTTTACATGCAAATTTTAAGCATTCTTCAGCCCAGAAAGAAACTGGTGGGATGGTTGGGCTCAGCAGGTAGCAGCTGATGGTTTGTACTCTTCCTGGAGGTGAGTAACAAGTAGGGTATGCAGGGGTCTGTCCTGGGACCTATCCTGTTTAACATCTTCATCAATGACCTGGAGGAGGTGGGGGAGGGAGGGCATTCTCATCAGGTTTGCAGATGACAACAAAGTGGGGTTAGGGGAATGACCAACTGGTACGCTTGAGGGCAGGACAGCCATTCAGAAGGACCTAGGCAGGCTGGAGAAATGGGCCAACAGCAACAATATGAGATTCAAGAAGAACAATTGCAAAGTCGTGCACCTGAGATGGCAAACATGAGGCAGCAATGTGCCCTTGCAGCAATGAAGGCTAATGGTATCCTGAGCTGCATTCAGAGGAGCATTGCCAGCAGGTCGAGGGATCTTCCCCTCTGCTCAGCACTGGTGAGGCCACAATGGAGTGCTGTGTCCAGTTCTGGGCTCCCCATTACAAGAGGGTCATGGACATACTGGAGCAAGTCCAATGAAGGGCCGCGAGTATGATTAAGGGACTGGAGCATCTCTCCTGTGAGGAAAAGCTGAGAGAGCCAGGACTGTTCAGCCTGGAGAGGACACAGCTCAGAAGGATCTCATCAATGTGTATAAATACTTGAAGAGAGGGTATAAAGAAGATGGAGCCAGGCTCTTTTCAGTAGTGCCCAGTGACAGGACCCGAGGCAATGGGCACCAACTGAAACACAGGAGGCTTTAGCTGAATGTCAGGAAACATTTTCACTGTGAGGATGGCCGATCACTGGCCCAAAGAGGCTGCGGAATCTCCATCTTTGAAGATACTCAAAAGCCATCTGCACACGTACCTGGGCAACCCACTTTAGGTTACCCTGCTTGAGCAGAGGGATTGGACCAGATGACCTCCAGAGGTCCCTTTGAACCTCAACCATCTTGTGATTCTGTGAAAAAATCCTGTCAGTGATTCAGGCTGGGGCCTGACTGCCTGGGGGGCAGCTCTGCTGAAGAAGCCCTGGGGGTCCTGGTGGGTAGTGAGCTGAACCTGAGCCAGAAGTGAGCCCTGGCAGCAGGGATGGCCAACAGCATCTGGGCTTGTAATAATAAGAGCATGGTCAGTTGATCTCAGGTAATGCTTATTCCGCTTTACTTTGCACTCATTAGACCTCATCTAGATTAGGTTTTGCCCCATCTTCCCCTTGCAACACATAGATAAACCGGCTGCCAAGATGGTTGCGGCTGGAGCACGTCTTGTGAGGAGAGGCTGAGCTGGGCTTGTTCAATCTGCAGAAGAGATGGCTTCAGAAGGACCTAACAGCAGCCCCCAGTGCCTACAGGGAGGGTGTCAAGGATACAGATCTAGGCTCTTCACTGTGTTGCATAGTGGGTGGATGAAGGACAATGTCATAAGTTGAAATGAGAGAGGTTCACACTGAGTGTGAGGAGAAACCTTTTCCCTGCAAGGACAGACCAGCAATGGAACAGATTGGCCAGAGAGGTTGTGCAGGATCCATCCTTGGAGATTTGCAAGAACTGCCTGAGCAACCCCATAGCTGACCCTGATCGGAGGAAAAGATTGGGCTAGAAGCCTCCTAGGTTCCCTTCCAACCTGAACTACCCTGTGATTCTCAGCTGCCCATGCACTCTGACTTCTCCTTCGTGCCCTTTCTTCTCATCAAGGCCAACAATGTCAGATGTTATGAGGAGAGGAGCTGAGAACAAAACTGAACATTGTGCCACTCTCCTAATCTACATTGTCCCTGGGTTACTGAATGCTCTGCTTAGTTCATCTCACCACACTGCACAGTAGATGTAGGAGAACCAGGAAAGACACAGAAAAGGGCACTGTGAGGAAAGACTAAATAGGCTAGGTTCTGCAACTTGAAGAGAGATGCTGGGTCTGGATGCACTGCAGGCTTAAGAAGTGATTATTGAGGAGATGCTAAAAAGGGAATGATTAGTCACTGTTTCTTGGAATACAAGAAGTAGAGAGCACTTAACAAAATGATCAGGCAGCAAGTTTAAAAACAAACAAGACTTGTTCATGAGTGTATAACAACATTGTGAAAGATTTTGTGGAGGCCACAAGTACAAGTAGATTCAAGAAGCGATTAGATGAGTTCATGGAAAATATATCCATTGGTACACAGGGATTTGGATTAAACTGTCACATCAGGAATTTCCTAAATGGCTGTTTGCTGGAGGTCAAGAGGAGAAAGTTCAGCCTATGCATGGCCTTGGTTGTGCCCCTGTGCATCTGCTGCTGTCCACCATGGAGGAGACTCCTGTGCTAGATGGACATTGGCCAGTCTGACAGTTCTCATTACTACCTCACCAGTAGCGACCATAGCCTGCTCCTGCTCCCTGATTAGGGTGGATGAAATGGGCAGGTAAAGGAAAAGACACCCCACGTTCTGAAAGGAAAAGGAAGCCATGTGAGAGAAAGGCTCAGGAATTAGGAGACCACACTTGTTACTGACCTGGGGCTGCTGGATAGCTCGACTAGCAATTTTTTTTTCTTTTTGTGCCACATTATCCCCATCTATAAAATTAGTCTTTTTGAATCTTCTGTGGGGGTTATTAGCATTAAAATATTAGTAAATATGCAACAGAGGAGGTGCCATCTGAACGTAAGAAAACACTTTCACTGTGAAGGTGACTGAGTGCTGGCACAGATTGCCCAGAGAGGCTGGGGAGTCTTCATCCTTGGAGATATTCAAAAGCCATCTGGACATGCTCCTGGGCAACCTGGGCAACCAGATGACCTCCAGAGGTCCGTTTGAACNGGCTGTAGGTCACCCTGCTTGAGCAGGCAGGTTGGACCAGATGACCTCCAGAGGTCCGTTTGAACCTCAAACACTCTGTGATTCTGTGAAACAACAATATTAGTAAATATTAAATATAATTAAATTGTTAGGACTATTCATGTTAAGCTATTGAACCTGCCTGGAGGTTCAACTATGTGCCTAAGAAAGAAGGAGAGCCGCTCTCTGTTTAAAGGGAGCTTTTAGCCATGGTTTTTGACATGACTAATATTGCAGTGCTCTATGTAACCTACTCTTTTATGAGGATTATCTTGAACTGTATTTGGATGCTTCTTGAGTACATGTGGGTGAAATCACAGCTGTCATCCACCAATGTCTTCTTTGAGATGTCTCAGCAGGGCAGAATAATCCTAAGCAAGTATATTAGATGACTAGATAGCCACCTTATGTTCAAAGACAAGTGCCATGTTTATGCAACCATATCTTCCTCTCCAGCACGCTGGGCACACAGCTACTTTCACTATCTGTGTATTGTCACCAGCTTCCGTATTTGGAGCTTTGCCTTTGTTCAGCTTTGATGCATTTATCTGGGCAGATGCCCTTAGCTGAGCTCACGAACACAGCTGTAACCAGACAACATGAATTTTACCCCAGGGAGAAACCAGAAGTGTTTGGTGTGTCGGTAACAGGTCTCCAGCTGTGGACTCCTGGGTTTACACCTGCCCCTGAGTGATGCTCTGTGCTTGCGCTGCAGACACCTCGAGCAGCCATTGCAGTGGTACCCAAGCCATGAGTGCAGTGTTGCTAATTTATCTTTCTTATTACATGAGTTTCGCAACCTCAGTACACAGAGTTATTGCACCTGGTTGCTTCTAAAACCCAGGTTTACATGGATACCTCTGTATTACACTGCAATCCGTTCAGCAGATGCCCCCAGGTGTACGCGCAGCATGCCCTTACCACTGGCCAGGGTGGGCTTTGCACGACAGTAGTGATGCTGCTTTGCAGTTGGAAGAGTATACGGCAATGCTGGCTTCTCCAAAATTACTAGATAGGAAGACAAAAGATACTATTTATTGCTACTCATTAACAGAATGAGTCCCTGAAACGTTGCAGTTTTCCATTGTCCATTGTGTAAGATTTTCCATTGCCAGTTAACCTTTTAATTTTATTCTTCCCTAGACAGAAAGGGTCAGGAGGATAAGAGAAAAAATCACTTTTATCTCAGGCTTTACCCCAAAGCAGCGTTACCATATGAAATAAGTAGCTTGGAGCCTAAGGCATAGAGATTCAGGCTCAGACAAAAAAAAAGATATAGACAAGATTTAGATGTGTCTGTGTGAAGCTACAAATCTGAAAACTACTCTTACTCTGCTGCTAAATTTGGAAGATTTGACAGGATTGTAGCTTTATTAATTTCAATGCATTACCTATATACAGGCAGATATACATGTATGCACCTACAGACACACACATGCATACATATAGAAAGAGAAACATATGCAACAACTTGGCAAACTTGAGCAGCATCATATTTGGTTCACAAAGAGTGGGAATGGAAAGCAAAGGTCCCTTCCCCACCAGCTCCGCTGTGGAGTCTCACGGCATTCCCTGGCACAGAGTGAGCTTCTCGCAGCAAAGAGAAGTAACTGCTTTTTTTCTATGAGAAACTGCTTCTTTATTTTACACAAACACATTAAGTTTATTTGAAATGTGTGTATTCTATGTGAAATACATCCACCTTATTTAAAAGCAAAGTTTCATCCTTACCCCATTTTCAGTTTTTAAGATTTAAAATGTATCAGGCCTGCGTGAGATGGCAAGCTGATGACAGTCTAACAAGACAATGTATAGACAAAGAGGGAAGAGGAGGGTTAAAGATAAAAATGCTGATTTTCTGTGTGTTTGACCCCATGCCGAGCTGTAACTTTTTGTTTCTTGCTTTAATCTTTGCTTGGTATCTCACTTGTTATTGTAACTTTGCCTAATTTTTCTCTCTCTTTTCTTTCCTTATGCTGTATCTTCATATAAATACAAAAAGCACAGCAGTAAGCATGAAAACCAGCAAGATCAGAATGACTTCAGTTGCCTTACAGCAGGGGTGAATTTTCTCCCCTGCCATAGGCCGAGCAAAGGAGAGACGAGATGAGAGGGATGGATTTCTTTAAAGTAATCAAATGCAGACTTCTCACATTCACGCGGCTTTTAAATCATCAAGGCCACGGTGTTTATCTGTCTGCTCTTTCTCGCTGTCCGTTGCTCTCGTGACTGATGCTTCGGTTGTCTTGAGCTGTACTTTATGTCACGTTGAAATGATTGAGGGAGGGTTTTCTTGGTGCAATTCATTGATTGGGAAATTAATACTAGAGGCACAGATTTCTATGGATTTTCGCGTTACTTTGGAAAGCAGAAATGGAACTTGACACAAATAGCACAGTAGCATTATAAACCTACCTGGCAGCAGCAGTTTCCCAACTTGAAACCAACACCAGCAGTGAATTAGGCCCCGAAGTGTAATGACCTGAGTAGGAGCAGGGGAGCGAGCGCCCTTTGTATGCAAGCCGGGAACTGGTTGCCTTGACAGTCAGTGAGAGTCACATCAAAAGGCTGTTTGAAAACCCTGGCTTTTAGAAGCAACGATGGGAAACAACATCTTCCTTTTCTAGCGCTGGAGTTGGGAGACAGAGGAAACAATCGCTATTGTACAGATAGAGAGTTATTTGAATTCTCCCCGCTACCTCTGTGCACCTGATCAAACAGCCGCCAGTTGAAAGGCTGATGCACCGTCGGGCTTCCTGCCTGATACGAGCGTGATAAAAATTGTTGCAGCTGAAACATCTGAGAGCACAAAGCTCAGAAAAAAAAACCCAGATCCCAGGGAGGAAAAGCGAGGCAACACAAAAAGAGTCCTAAGTTGGGACCCTGTTGTTCTGGCCTGCACAGGCTTCAGAGGAAGAGCAAGGGGAGGAGAGAAAATGGCTTTTCTCCAAATATGCCCTGAATGGGCTGTACAGGAGCACTAAAGAAGACGCACTTCCATCCCCACCTTTTCTTTAATATAATCTTATCCCTCTACACTAGTACTTCAATCCCACGTACCCCTCTCCTATTAACAACACCCTCTCAGTCCGGGATCCTACTCTCCTACCTGCTACTCTGGGATCCGTAACATATCTCAACCTCCTCCCTCGCTTCAACAGCTGGGATCCCTTATCTCACCTCTCTCCACTTCACCCTTATTTTTCCCACATCAGCCCATGTTTCCTACTTTTTGTGCCTCATACCGTCTCCTGCAGCCAGACCCATGGTGCAGCTGCAGCATCAGTGGCCTCCTGCCGCAGGAGCAGGGTGAGGAACCTGGGTCTGTCAACTGTTGGCCTGCATGCAGGGCTCACCACGACAGGAGTTGCCACCAAAGTGGTACACGAAACCCTAGCACCCTATTAACCAGCCTTGGAGATATTAAAAACCCAACCGGACAGGCTCCTGGGAAACCTGCTGTAGGTGACCCTGCTAGGTTGGGCTGGGCTTGGACTAGATGATCTCCTCAGGTCCCTTCCCACCTCAACCCTTCTGTGAGTAGGTAAGCACTGAGCTTCATGATGTGAGGGGCAAGAAGAGGGAAATTAAACTAACTGCCCCGTTCAGAGTCGTGAAGGTGGAGTTTGAACTACATCCCCAAGTACCAGGCCTGTTTTTTAACCACTTGAGCACGTTTGCTGCCTAAACAAAGTCTGTGCAAACCTTGGTATATTTTTCCTCTGAGAAAAGGCAGACAGGAGAAAATATTACCTTCGGTGAGACACTTGGCCAAGGACAGCCCCCAGCAACCTAGGCTGCTGGGCAGCAGGAGCGAGATGCAGGGGGACTGCCAGCTGGGGCATGAGAAGTCACGGGAACTGATGGAGGGATGGGAAATGGCGAGGACATGCATGGGGACAGGTGAAAAGCTGGAAGCAAAATTCCAGTTCAGCCAGCACGTACAGTCCTGACAGCTCTGGACAATGAAACATAAGTCAATACAGTGTCACCGGGGCAGCGTGGGAAAGCTGTGCTACTGTCTCCGTTCATTAGGAAAATGAACTCTTAAACATTCCTGCTATGAAAAATATATCCATTGTAAAGTGCAAAGGAGCAATTTATTTCAGTGAAGGAGATGGAAATCCTATTTAAGGGATGGTATATTCATATCCCCATTATAATCTGCTCGAGGTAAAATAGATAAAATTGCTGCATTTTCACTGGCAATGTTGTCAAGACAACTTTTCCTGCAGCTATTTTGAGAAATTTGTAATACTCTGCAATTTAAAATGACATGATTTAATATACTTCTACATTGTATCCACTTCTCAAGTCCTTTAGCCGGTCACGGAGCAATTTCAGCTTTACAGCAATTTCAATGTCGACAGCAATTCTGATTGTGTGTTAGCAGCAATGTGAAATGCAGCATGTGATGCCCACTGGTTCCTGTCACCACTGGGGAGGGCTGTACTCTGCATTTGCAGTGCTCAGAGGCTGGTGGAGACCCAGGGCATGGCCAGCATCCATCGGGCTGACCTGGGGCGCCAGAGGCCGCTCAGCAGGTCGGCTTTGCAAAGCCAGCCTTACAGGGCCTGCCTACCAGTTTGTGTTGTTCTTTTGCTTTTGGTTTTCTTTTGATTTTTAAATCACTAGGGTGGAGAGGGCATTTGAACACTTGAAAATTTTTCTTCAACTGGAGCCAGAAAAGAACAGCTGTACAGAAACAGTGAGGGGATACGTTTACCCTGGGGGCCTGGGAACTTTGAAAGAGCTTTGAGTGACATAAGGAGTTTTGAACATATCTAATGGGGATTATATAGGATGAGCATGTTTCAGATATTAAATCATTGCGACTAAATAAGGCCGGATTAGACGCAACTTGTTATGAATGCATATTAATAAACTGCTGTTTGGAAGCCTTACCCTGTTTGCAGTCACGCTGCTAGCAGTGTTACCAGCCCTGCGAGCTCAGCCATCAGGAAGGTGACTGAAATAACCGACAGCCTGGCTCGGATACTCATTGTTATTAAATCTGGTTCTTTAATTTTGCTCTCACATTTTCCTTCGCAGTCTGGCAATTAAGCTGCTGTCCTGCTGACCCAAGTACAAGCCAGGGAATAAACTAAGGTGAGGTAACAAGGTAAGGTGCTGTATAACTGCCTCACACTAGGGACTGGACTGATAGTGCTGTTTTCATAAATAGACATTGTCTCCCTAATCCTAATACTTCTCTGTCTTTAACAAATTGCACCAGCAGATTCTTTGAACAAAGGGACAGATGTCTGTTGCGTTTCATAGCCCAGAGACAGATAACGTGGGAAAAAGAGGAGCTCTCCGTCATTGGCCAAGGGGGAAAAAGGCAGTATAAATGCAGGTTGTATAACACAAGTTTCCCCAGACATCTGTAGCCCCAAATTCACTTCTAGTACCTAATGTGGGACTGTGGCTAGGGGAGGAATACACTGCTCTTGCGTAAGGATGCTGGGAAGTCGCGCAGGTGGCCTGACCCTTTATATGCTGGGCTCTGGAGAGCTCACGTGAGTCTACGGCATGCCCAGCCTGCGCATCGCCGTTGTGCCAGCAGGTCTCCTGCTGCTCCTGGGTCTAAGAAAACCATACACCCCGCAGAGTTTTCCCTTTACAACACAGGAGCATCTAGCCTAAGGATTATCGTAAGCTTCCTCTTCCTCGTTTTGCCACTTTGTACTATCTGGGTCCTGATCTCTTTCAAATTGGATTATCCTCTTATTCTTTCCGGTGCCCCTGAAATCAACAAAGTCCATGTAGTGTAAGTGATGGTGAGACTGTACTACAGAAGATTAAAGAAATGCAATGGGTTTTACATACAAAAATAAACAACCAGTCCAAGTAACAGTATGTAAGCCAGGATACAAAAAGCACAAGGCAAAAGCAGGGGGGGGAAAGAGTACCCCAAAGTGAAGAGAGGTAAAAGACAGAGGGAGGGAGCAAGATAAAGTAACAGAAATAGCAAGGATACAAGAAAACACCACACAAAGAAATACACAGTGTGTCTAGCTAAGAGAGCAGTGATCCAGATACCACAAGGAAGGGAACAAAAAGAGGGAAGACAGCATGAAGTGAGGACAGAAACCTTTGGGACACCTGAACAACAGAGAAACAAAGTTGAAAGCTGAGAGTGTGGGAGGCTTTTCCATAAAAAAAAAAAGAAAAGAAAAGAAAAGAACAGAAAATGTAATGAAAGCGTGTGCTGAATTCATCCTGTTCAGGCTCATTTTCTCAGCACCAGTGATTACCGCAGCAACCAGTGATGGAGGAGCTCTCAAGGTCATCTCATCTGACTGCCTGCAGAGCAGAGAGCTTCTCAGAGCCAATAGTGTCTTTTATTTGCTTCCCCCGGCTTTTAATAATGACTAAATATAAACTGAGCTGTTGGCAATATAAGTTATGTTTTCTGTGAGCAGTAAAAGCATGTGTTAGATCCTGAAGATAAGGGGTACGGTGTGGCAGTGAGGGAGGCTGTAGGTTGCAGTAAGTGTATTAGGGAGGACAGAAGTTACAGTGACTGCCTGTTTCTAGAGGGGTGATCCCGGTTTGTCTGTCTTTCCACAGTTCACTTGAGAAGACAGGCCCCCGATATGCTCTGCAAATAAACCCAGCTCTGTCGTAGCACCCAGTCCTCTAATGCGAGACTAGACAAATTCCTCCATTTTCTGCTCTGCGGTTTTCTTTGACCGTGAGCTGCGCGGATAGAAATATGCACAGCTGCCTATGGTATGTTGTTGAGTACACACCAGGATGCCTCGGACGTTCTGGCTCCGCTGCAGGTATTTCATTATATCAGTTTGAGAAACACTATTATAATGTAATATAATACAGCCCCGCTCTCATCATGCATCGCTCTGCATGGAAAGTTAAACAACAGGAATGCTTAGGAGATCATTAACACCACAGAGCGAGTGATCTTGCCTGAGAGGAGAAATAAAACTTATAACAGTCCAGTGACTCAGAAGCTTTAATGCAAGTTTGTTGAAAACTGGATAGGACCAACTTACCCTGAATCCAGTGGGAATGACATGCCACGGCTGAACACCGCGCAGAGTCCGTGGCCCCGGCCATCTCACTCTGCAGAGCTTTCAGCTTGGGTAATGGTGCTAAGATTGGTTGGTTTTTTTTCTTGGTCATCCTGTAAGTGCACCACTGACTGCCCTGAAATGCATTTTAGAAGTTTCCAGAGTAAGGTAGAAATAGATCTAACCATGGGTTAGATTTTTCCTTCTAAAAGTAGGCACATAATTGCACTTTCTGGGCTTCCTGTTTGCTTGGGCAACAGAAATGTCTGGATCAGAGCATGGCATTTAGTCATGTACTTCACTAGATGCAGTACATCAAACATTGCCTAACACGACTGATCTTTTGTATAGGAACATTGCTAAATATAACTCAGCTCCTGTCATTCTCCACAGTATGACACGAGTAGCTCCATATCAGCTGGATATCAACAAAACACAGAGGCAGAGGAAGGAGACTCTACGAGAGGGCAGATCTCTCCCCGGGCCCATCCCCAAAAGGGAGTTGGGTGGGATACCCTGTGTGAGGATGTCAAGACGCAGAATTGAAACCAGGCACACACAGCAGGTGCTTCAGTGTGATGCTTTGGCAGCTCAGCTATTGTTTTTAACAGCCCGCGGGAGGGGGGCATCCCCACGTCAACTTCTGCGCCCCAGGCCAGGAGCAGAGGAGAGCAGGAGAGGACCCCTCTGCTCAGGGGTGGCTGCACCACCTACAGCCCTCTCCCCTGGGCTGCAGGAGCTGAGACATCTCCTGTGCCCCGGTGGAGGCAGAGGGACAGGGACCAGTGTCCACCTGGCTCAGCATCGGCAGCCGGCACTGCGGATGTCTGTGCCTGAGCTGCTCAGGCTGTGCTCTCCTTACAGCCAGCAGATGTAGAGTCAATATAACGAATCAGGCTCGGCTCTGCTTCGTCTCTTCCTGGAATCAATGCCTAAAATTGTTCAGGTGAAGGAAGCACTGGAAATGCATTTATCTCCTGAGTGACAGTATAGAGAAGTAAGAAGGTCTGGGTGCCTCTGTCTCCTATAAAGGAGTCCAGATCAGCTGTAACTGCGTATGTTGTGGATGTCTTAAGTTATGTGATGCCAAGTGCTTTGTCTGCTCAGCTATAGCTCATGGGCCCGCTGATCACCACCCACAAATTTAAATCAGACACCCTCTTTCTAGCCGGGACAGCCAAGAAGTGAGCGGAGGAATGCAGGGAGCTTGGCACGGGATCCACAGGCAAAACAGTCCTCACTAGGGATCCCTCAGAAAGGGGAGGAGAAAGTCTTTGGGTTTTTTTCTGGAGGAGATGAAAGTCAGAGCACAGGGTTCTCTCTTCCTCTCCCTGGTTTTGCTGCAAAGTAAGAGATGGAGGCAGGGGAAAAAAAGTAGTTTATTCCTGTAGCCACAGGTTAGTCAATACATTGAACCTGAGGTCCAGCTGATTAGGCTCTGTGTGGGTAAAGCAGATGTAAAACACCCAGCTCATGAGATGAGCAGTTGTTTAGATACTTACTTTGTTTTCTGAGGGCGCTCAGTAAGCATCACTGGGTTTGTGTTGCCTTAATCCTCGGCTCCCTTCCCTCTGGTTCAGATTGCATCTCACTAACCCCAGCACTGCACACCCCCGAGACCTTTTTGGATTTATTATCAGGCTGGGGAGAATCTCAAATGTAGAAACAAGTCCACTGTGCATTAAGCGAGTTTCCTACATAAAGCATGGTGCATTAAGGCTTGTTACTGTGTCACTGCTTTCTGAAAGCAGCTAAAACAAAGCTCAAAACTGCTTCACATATTTTCAGCAGGAAACCATAAATCTTCCCCGTCGTTTTGGCAGCCCTCTTCCTCCTCTGCCCTCCCATGAAATTCTGTTTTCTAAACTGATTTCCATGGTTTATTTCACTGTGAACCTGACTTGCTACTGCTGCTGGTTTCATATATTTTACCATCCCACAGGAAAAGCAGCAGGGAAGTTGTGTTTTTATCTCCTTCCAAATGCAGAGCGTTTATGCCAGTGTTGGAGGAGAAGCATCATGTCCTCTTGCACCACCTCTCAGGACTGTGGGCTCTTTGGAAGGCAGGTGTCTTACTAAAGTTTTGTGACCCTGGTGAGTGTAGACCAGCGTAGATCTGTCGGGTAGACTTTCTCAGGCCTGTCCTGGGCTGGGCACATAATGCATGTCGCCTGTGATCTCCAGCGAATGAACCTGGTGATGCTTCCCTCACCTTTGGTCATCCTGGTCAGTGAGTTCCCGTCATCTTCTCTCCACCGGGGGTGACTGGGGACAGCACTGACTGTACGACATGAGGGTCAGCTCACAGCCCCTTCCTTCCCCTTGCTATTAATGAAGAAGTGGAAGCGGAGCAGAGCTGGTGTCTTCTGGTTCACCACGAGATGGTGGTAAACGCTAGCGCTGGGCTGGTGCCGGGGCGTCCCACTGCCTTCCCTTTCCCTCCCTTGGCAAAACCCTGCCGGAGCGACAGATTTATGCTGGGCAGCCACAAATGCTGGCAACGCACTCTGTAGCCTAATTTTCTCTCCTTCCAACTCCTTCACCTTTTTATGTTACAGTCCCTGCCCTGGACATTCAGACTCTATAGTCCCTATTCTGGACATTTGGACTCATCCTCCCTATTTGTTGCTGTTATCCCTGCTACTAGAGTTCGGGGTTTGCTGCCGAGGTCCCTTCCAGCCTTGTTTCTCCCACGCGCCATCTCACATCACGCAGGGAAGCAAAGACGGCCGCTCTCCCCAGTGGCTACACCTGGGGTTTGCTGGGGGCAAAGCGGGATTACCTGCAAAGGGCAGGCAAAGGGAGTCCGTCTCACAGCCCCGGTTCCCCAGCACTCCGGCACAGGACTCCTCAGGGAATACCTGTTTTATGGAAAGCACCTTCTTAATATGCATTGACTACCTTAGAGTAGCCACCATGTTACAAAAGCTGTGCAGGCAAGACAACTCAGGGTTGAAGCTTCATAAACTGCACAGAAAGATCTGGGGTTGACCTTTTCACTGCAGTGAAAACCAGTATGTCCCTTCTGCATTTGCAGTTTAATGTGGAAAAACATGGAGGAATGGAAAAAAAACCCCAAAACCTAGTCCTTATGCCCAAACACATGTGCAGTCCCCCATATGTCGGTGTGCCCTGCTGTGGGCACACGAGGGTGCACGCTGGCCGGAGTCCCACAGGCAGATGCCACGAGGTGCACTGCCGCAGTCCCTGAGCTTACAGGGACAGGGGGTGTCACCCACTGGTGACTGCGGGTGGCTTGCTGAGAGGACAGGCGAGTTTGAGTTCATTTGCACGGGGAAAAGTAGCTGGTACCCCCGTGCTCATCGCTGCAGCCTGGGCGGTGATGACTTCAGAGGTGACGCGAAGGCAACTTTCCCACAGCAGAGGAAAGCCCCACAGGACCACGCCAGCCCAGTGCCTCGGGAGTGGGTATGAGCAAGGGGGTGCTCGTGTCAGGCAACCTGTAAGACAGCATCCACGCCGCCATGTGTCAGCTGGGCCCAAATCCCAGGGTTTAATCCAAGACGCTGGCTGAGCCGCTGCCATTGTGAACAAATTAGGTCCTAACAAACCCTGGACAAGCTGCTGGGCTCGTACTTGCTGCCTCCTGACCGAGACCTCTGCTGTGTGCGTGAAGCTCCTCCTTGGCTCTGCTCCTCTGCAAACTCAAGAGAGTCGCTTAGATGGCAGGTGGTGTAAGAAGACCTTTTTGATCCAGCAAAAAGAGGGACACAAGACTTGGCAGAGCGCTGGGGTCTTACAGCTCTGCCTCTCACAGCCGGCTCGCACAGCATAAAGATGCAAACTCCAGCTGTCCTGGCAGGCCGGCCGCTTGTCTTAGGGGCTACGGAGGATGCTGAAACCCCAAAAAGGAGCCCCGTGAGCCTGAACATACGAGCTACGTGGCTGCTGCTGAACACGTAGTACTGGCACACTGTACGACTGCGGAACTGTGTGCTGCAGGGTCTGCTTAACGACGGAAATCTTTTTTTCTTTTTAATTAAGGGCTGCGTTCTTCCCCTGGCCTTAAGTCTCATGTTTCTAATGCATTTTATAATCAAACTGTCACACTTCTTCCAGGCAGAAGTTGGTAATGTCAGCCAGCCAGTTTGGTTATAGCCCCATGGACCTCACCTGGGTGGCAGGACTGGTTCTGGGCACTTGAGACATCAATGCTGGACGATGAAAGTATAGTCAGGAACAGCTGTTAGAAATTAATACTCAGCAAAGAAAATACAGTATTTACTGACATGAGGAAGAAAAACACTTGAATATTCTGTACATGACTTAGCTTCTCTCTGCTTCAGCCCTTTGGTTTAGTTAAACCTTTATAACCTCATTAGTATAGCCAAGCTGTCTTGGCGTATTATTGGGGTTGGCTCAAGTAGCCCAACTTCATTACACGGAAAGCAGAATCTGAGATATGCACAGCCGTAAAATAGAGTCACTGAAGACACCCAGTTAAAAACAAAGACCGAGCCAAATCTGGTCCAAACCACAACCGATCCCACATCGGTCCTCAAGTTTGCATTTTCTCAGAGTTCAAGGCTGAGGGAGGGAAAGATGCAAGTTATGTACATGGCTGGTAGTGCAACCTGGGGTTAGGACTGCCCAACGCATCTTGCCATCTCGATCCTGGGTTTATTTTGCCTAATCAGCAAATATTTACGCCAAAGCTTTCCTTGCCAGGTGTGTGTTGAAGGTTGAGTTTTCTTCAAAGTTTTCAGCCAGAACAGTTCCACATTTCTGAGAGCATCCCTTTTCCTTAACCTAACCATGGCCAGATTTAAGACAAACAAAAGCCCACATCCCTCTCCCCAAACTCTGGCAATCTTCTTCGAAAAGCTGTGGGGCTTTTCTTATTGGAAGAGGGACTTGGAACTGGACAAAAAAAGTAACCTTACTGCTGAGAGGGACTTTTTCTAATCTCAGTGAAAAGTCTGTCCCAAGTTGGCCAATTCATAAGGCTTTGGAAAAAACCCAAGCCAGCTGTAGCTCACACGTGCTCACCAGAGGCCAACTAGAGCTTGCAGGCTTCGTTCTCTGGTGAGTTCATGAGCATGGGACATGCTCCGGGGCCCGGAGCAGCACTTCCTAGCAATTGCAATTCCTAACTTCTTCAGGCCGGAGCAGCTCAAAATCCAGACACTCAGAGTCGAAAGCATGGAATTTTAATTTTTTTTCAGCTGTTTGTTTCCAGGCTGCATGAAGGATGTCAGCTGAACTGAATTCAGAGGAGATGAGACGTGCAAGAGGAGAAGATATTTTGGAAAAGTAGACTCGGAGCAGACAGCATGAACCCTGGCAGAGAGCTGGGGGGACCCAAAGTGTGCGGAGACTGAGGGGAGATCGGAGGATGGAGAGAAGACTGATCCGTGGCAAAGCAAGGATTCTGGCAAGGCAACGGTGCGTGGGGAAAAGGTGTGGGGGAATCTCATTTCGGCCCCTCTTTGCACATTATTCTGAGCTCACTTAGGAAAACTTGAGCTCACTCAGGCAGCGTTCCCATACCTTACTGACTGTACGGTAAATAAAGCTGGTTACGAAGACAGAATCACACATTTCCTCCTGATACTGTCATGGTGGATGTTATAAAAAAAGCTCCAAAACATCACAAAACAAAGCACTCGTTGAACACCCCCAAAATGCAAGGAAGGGCATTACCATCATATTACAAACAGAAAACCAGAGCCTGGAAGTATTTCCCAATTATTCAATCCAAGAAGTACATTTGCTCTATGAGGAGAATGCTGTATAGAGGTGTGTGGGTGGACTTTATATGTTCCTGTTGCCTTCTACAGTGGATGCAAGTCCTAAATTCTTCTGCACACTAGGCTTAATTTGTCAGGCACCTAAGGAATAAAGGGTGCAAAACTCATAAGTGCGTGTAGAAGAATCTGGCCTGAGCTGAGGAAGAAGGGAGAGGTGAGAAGCTGCAGCCTGGCAGACCCCTATCCAATTATTCTATGGTATCGTTTGATAGAAAAGTTATTCCAAACTTTGAGGTCTTGGGAGCACTCCTTCCTTTCCAGGATGTCATAAAATTTGGAGAGGGTTTTTCTTCTAAAGCTTAAAATATGTCCTACTGAAAAAAAAACCAACAACAAACACACACACAAAAAAAGACCCCAAAATCCAAAAAAGGAATGTAAAGTCCCTATTTACTTCAGCTGAGCCTGCTCTGGCCCCCGGAGCCGCTGCCTCTGCGGTGACCCAGTGGCGCTGCCAGTGCCCACCACTTGGTCTGAGATTCCCTGGTCAGGTGGGCACTTCGTCACCTCCCCACAACTGCAGCTCCACCGTTTGGCTCGAGTTCCCGTTCCCACCTTCAGCAAGGGCTTGTTGGTGGGTCTCGTAGTTTTTATCACTGTAGCCGGCGTTCTTGGTTACGGGACGTGTCCCTGCTCACACCTTTGCTTTTATACACGTTTTGCTGCCAAGAATAATTGTTGGTTTTAAACCAGCTCCGAAAGCATCAGCCGGCTTTCCGAAGGGATGCAGAGGCCAAGCCAGCGACAGCAACCACTTGGCATTTCCAGCCCTGCAGTGCAAAAGGGGATGTGTTTTAAGTATTGCGACTTCTTGAATCTCTTGTTATCTTGTCACAGAACAGGAGTACAATTGAGAGTGTCAGGATATGTATACGCAGTCTCTTATTACTGTTTAAACATCGAAAACAATACCATATCCTGTACTGGCAGTAGTACTATTTGCTATGCAAAATTATTTGTCAGCTGTTTGGAATGCCTTTCCTTTTCTGGACAATAAAACAACTATTTCTTCAGCAACTTCTCCTTTTCTGTCTTTTTAAACAGCAGTGGGGATTATGTTATTCATCTATATTTATTTCTCTCTTGTTAGAAAAGCAGGTGGGCCTTTGACTGCAGTCGAGTCCTATCTACAAGTGCGTGGTTCCAGAAAGAAGTAATTCTGTATCCTAATTTATCCTCCCCAGCTACAAAAAACTGTGTTTTTTAAAAATCTTTTCAACATTCATCAGTACATGATCACACTAATGCAATCCTTTGTGGTCAACAGGAATTTATTAAAGCACCTTGATGTCAAACCAACTTC
This sequence comes from Anarhynchus alexandrinus, assembly GCA_008711295.1. Classification (NCBI taxonomy): domain Eukaryota; kingdom Metazoa; phylum Chordata; class Aves; order Charadriiformes; family Charadriidae; genus Anarhynchus; species Anarhynchus alexandrinus. Next base: position 2,708,659 of record VUYV01000024.1, read on the forward strand.
TTTTATACCTTGTGGGACAAGAGGTGAAGACTTCATAGTTTATAGAAGCCAAAAAGTGCTCATAGATCATACAGACTAGGGGAAAATTTTTATAGTCTCTTTATCACACAAGACTTTAAAAGACTCAGGTGCAAACTGACGTAAAGGCAGTGCCATTTTCTGGATCTGTAATGTTTCTGCTAAAAGTGCAACGTTAGACTATAGGAGATGTAAATGGCTGCTAAAAACATAAGCGAAAACCTTAACAAGGGCCGGTTATGCATACAGCATGAAAAGTAATTTAACTTAATACCTCCAGTTCGGGTTTCAGCCTTGAGAACTCTGCATATTCTTTTATTTGTGCCTAACGACGTTGTACAGCATTTGATACTTTTTGGGATCATTATGGTGTTAACTCTCCCATCTTGGCCAACTGCAAATTAAATTCTCTCTCACTCAGTTTCCCCTGTGGTCCCAACTGGATGAAATAGTTGCACAGCCGAGTCAGGCCAGGGGCTGGCTGCATCCAGAAATTCAAAATTGCTTTGGCAATTTCAGCCTTTGTAGGCGTTGTTGATGGGGAAGGACGGTCTTGGTGTGGAGAGCGTGGGACCAAAGCAGGCGGCATGGTGACAAGGTCTGCTGGCGCCCATGCTGATCAAAGCTCACTCCTAACAAAGAAAGATGCTTCAAATATACGGCAATTTTAGGGCAGAACCCTTCCCCTTTTTCTCATATTGTAACCGCAGCCTGGAGGCTACAACCACAGGCACGCTGGTGTGGGCATGCAGGGTCATCTCTGGTTCCACCTTGTCCACAGGGTCACCCATTTTTGGGTGCAGAATGCCCCAGGGCTGAAGCTGAAGGCAGACATCTGCATCCCCAGCTGATGCCTTCAGCACCGGTTACAGCCATGCTGGTCCTACAAATCTCAAAATCTTTTCTGACCTTTTGCCAGAGCACCCAAAGGAGGTGAAAAGCCGTGCTACTCCAAATAGTTTGGCACAAGTCCTCCTCAGGCTGGGGGATGTTGAGACCGTATCTCCTACTTCCCGTTCCAGTGACTGGGCTTTGATGCCCTGAAGTACGCATCATTCTCCAACTCATTGCCCGTCCATGCATCAAAGCATGAATGAGCCCCAGCCCACCTTTTGGAGGGACCCTCTGGAGAGAACACCAGGTCCTGGACACTTTGCAAACAAGCCAAGTGGGTTTTAGGACCTTCCTCTTCCCAAAACCCTTTGTACTGGCAGTCCATGGTGATGCCTGTCTCAGGCTATGGTGGTGGGACTGGGATTTGAGGGGTCCGTTTATTGCAGAGGCTGTGTGGGAAGCCTGCCAGCTCAGACCAGCAGCTCTGGCTGCTGCTGCACAGCCAGAGGACCGACAGCAACTTCTGCCCTTAAATATCTGTGTCCTCTGTAGTTATCTCTGGGCCAGTGGGGCAAACAGGTTGAAATGGCTCCAGTTTGAATTAGTCATGCAGGGAAAGCAAACAGAGGCATCAAAATGTCCTTCGAAAACTGAGTTCCCACACAAGATGAAAGGGAGACAGAACAGCTGTGAAACACTTTGTACAAGCGTAACTAATGAAGTTTTCACATTACAAATACGCGCCAGGAACAAGTCATTATTTTCCAGGGTAGCTTCTAGTCTTCACATTTACTTACCACCGTGCAAACTGTCCATCAGTGGAAGAGCACGCTCTGGCAGAAGCTGGAGGGAGATCCATCTTGGATGCCCATAAAGAGATTACCAATAACCCCTCTCTGAACATCAACATCTACTTCCAGCCCACCAGCAACAGACCCCAGCCTCTCTGCTAGCATTGGCCCACCAAATGCCAGTCCCCAAAAGGAGAATGTAGCTTGGAGGTGGGTACTTTGGGTCCAGGAGGAGAATGGAGGAAACCTGAGACTCACATCAGTGTCTGAAAAGTGATGAGGGGCTCCTCATTAGGAAAAGAAGAGTCAGTCAGGGCAGGGTAGGGCTGCAGATCTGGGACTGAAAGCGGACAGGTAGTAGAAATATTCACGACGCTGACAGGGAAATTCGTCCCTACACGGAAAACAAATCTGCCCTGGAATCAATCAGATGTGGTCATGCCTGACTGGAGCTGATGTTTCTAATCTTTTTTTGTATTAGATTATCATTGCTATTCCTTCTCTGGACTTGCTCTGTGTTTTGCTTTAGTTCCGTGACTTTTGCCATTACACAAACTAAATTTTTTTTTTTTTTTTGGTCTTACGCTCAGCAAATTGTGCAACACGCTTCACTGGAACCACGGAGCTCCAAACTGATGAGACGGGCAAGAACATGAAAACAGATGAGGACAGGAGAAATCCCATTGTGTTCACTTCAAGCCCTGTCATCAGAGCCACTCCACTAAAAGGTGACCTAGAACTGCAGGTTAGGACCAAACTGTGTTTTCCATATTTATAAAGGAAAAGCCTTTATAAAGCAGGTGCCAAGATCTTGAATGTATTAACTGGTTTTCCATTGCCTTTCTGGGAGTGGTTGAAATTTCTGCCATTAAAAGTGTTTTTTATTTGGAGCTGGTGGGGGAAGAAGTCTCTTTCTTCATTTTTAACACCAAGCCAAAACCACCAAACCTGCTCCTGGTCCCCTTCGTTATCCAGTCCTAAAATAGTTACCTCTCTCTCCCCAAAAGTGGGTATATATATTCTATGCATGCTAAAATGCCAAAATAATCAGGAGCCAATTTTTAAGTACTAAAAAAACAGTTTTACAGGTATGCTACGTTCTACTGAAGGGAGAAAACCCAAGTATTAACACTAAGAAAATGCTTCAGAGGAGCAGCAGAAGAGCGCAGCAGGCTGGGGCAGCTGCAAAGCCAAGACCAGGCACGGAGCTTCAGAGAACTCACCAATTCTGGCCACTCGCTCTTGTCTTTCCCGAGTGATCGCCCCTCCCATGTCCTAATCAGTCTTTCTGTACTGTAGCATCACTCAGTTTTCTGTCTCACTTCACTTTTTGCGTTCTCCATTATTTAAGTTAATGCTTCCTTACTAGCCCAATTCCTTCCACAAAAGTAAACACAAGAATAACATTGTGGAACTAGCACATAGTGCTGGCACTGCCAGCTATAAAAGGTTTACATATAAGTTTATGCATATGAACAGAGCAGTACTTGTGTGCAGGCAAATTGTTTTTTATCAGATCTACCGATACAGCTGGGAAAACAAGTTTTTGAGCATACAGGTCCCTCTCTGATTTAATACGTCACTAAAGCTTAGGTGGCATATGTTACCGAGAAATACTCCGTGTATTTGTTTGCAGTACCTCTGCCCACCCCCTGGGTCCGTCCGCTCTGCCAGTGGTGTCTGTGCAAGGCTTATCGCCGCAGAGCCCAACTACTGGCCAGAACTGCAGTACTGCACCTTAATGGGCATCACTAACAAGAAACGAGCGGTGCTGGCGTTCCCGGGTGGAGAGCTGTTCCAATCCGACCGACCTGGCCGTGTGTGTTGCGTTGGAACAAGCACAAACTGATTCTAACACATTTTTAGCTGCATGGGAAAAAAAAAAAAGACAAAGTTGTTTTCTTCTCATTGACTGCTTCTCACACAAATCCTTCTGCCAAGGACTTAAAACCACACTCGCAGCCTCTTTGTAAGCAGTTCCTGTTAAGCAGGTTACAAACATAAAAGTGCAGAAAAAGTAGAACAAGTAGACAGGACAGAAAAGTTGAATGAGCATTGGCTCTTCTTATTTTAATGAAGAAATATTTCAAGTTAATATCAGTGCATATTTAGAAATAGCATGTGATACTCCCAACGTCAAATACATCAGCAAATTACAGTTTCAAAACTTTATAAATTAATGGCAAGGGGAAAAAAAATAATTAAGATTAACATAGAGAATAAGGTTCAAAATAAACATCCTGTTTGTTTGTAGCACTGCGTCAATTATATTCCTGGTACTTAAACAGCAAGAGAGATCCAGTATTTCGTGGTAATTAGGCTCGCCAAAATAGCAGTTATTCTTCTACAAATGAATTAAGCAGTTTGCATTTATTTTTGATGTATAATTAAATGTTATTCTTAGCTGTTACAAAGAAATTTAGTCATGTCAGAGTAAAATTTCATTCCACGATTGAAAAATCACGCTAACTGAGGAACGCTGCCTTCTGGTTATACCCACTGGAAGCAGTCAGCTGAGAATAGGAAGAACTACATGTGAGCACATTTGGCTGTTACATAAAATAGTTGTGTTTTTTTTTTTTTTTCTGGTTTCACAGCCTCATAACAATACTGTTTTTCAACATTGTTCCCAGTCATTGTTTTTAAAATGGTTCATCAACATATCCTGAATCAATCACTGATAAAAATAACTCCAGTGACAAAATCCATTATGGAAGGACACAGAACTGCAAACTGAACGTTGTACCGAACGATCTTAAGGTGGAACTGTAATTACTCTATAAAATACTGTAAAAAAACCCCCACACAGTAAAAGCAGTATCTTTAATTAACTGGCAATGGTGGAATCTGAAAAACTGAGTTATAGTTTTAAGAGACATTTAACTCACAATGGACTCTAATGCAAGACAAATTGTACTGAAGCTAAAAAGAGATGCACATTTAAAGCTTGCAAGTGTGATATAAAAATATTCTCTAGTTCTTTCATTTTGATACAGGGAATCTAATTCCCTAATGGAAGAAGATAAAGTACATCCTCTCTCCTACCCCATCGCTGTGCATATATACTATTCCCTTGATATCAGGAAATGGTGTTTCCCCAACAAAAATACCAGCCATGGGAATTGCAGACTTTCTGGTAGAAAGGGTTTGCTGATTTTGCTTTTTGAAGTGTGTTTTCAAGCAGGTGAAATACTGACAGGATATGCATTTCTTTCACTACGCATCTATTGTGCAAATCGTATACATCAACCCCCTGACTTCAATCCAAGTGCAGTCTGCATCGCCTAGAACGATTTGAGAATCTAGTGTGATATTACAGCACGGTGATGAGTGCCAGATTACGAAACATCAGGCTAAATCAGATTAGTAAGAAAAGGCACATGCTTCGGATTTAGCAGGAACATCTGAAGGTTCCTCGTTACCATACCCTTATGCTCCCAAACGACAGTTTGCTTCCAGAAGTTCCAGAGGTAACAGGAAACTTCTGAGCGTTCACCGCTGCTTATGGCACGTACACACGAAAGGTCTGTGAGCTCAGCTGAAACTCTTGAGGCGTCAGGGATAACGCAGACGCAAGGTAGGCTACAGTCTGGTTAGGCCAGAAACCAAAACTTAACATTTCATCATTATACTGCATACGTTCCTTTTATGCACAGCTACAGGGTGCGCAAAATAAGCTGTTTGCTCAGTAAAATTTAATGTTTTGCATATGTAAAATAACCAGCTAATACTGCAATATAATCAAAAATCATGCACTAGATAAACAGAGCTTCTTCCCCATGAACAGTAGTTCTCAGGAACATTTTATTCTGCTTCAGGTAACGTCTCATGATTTGCTAGCTTGCGTAGTCCCTTTTAAAGAACATAGTATTTAGCTAAAACTGAAAAGCAAAATTAAACAAAAAAAAAGAAAAAAGTTTTGATTTTAGTTGCGAGACAGCTGGGATTGGTGCATTGCAGCAGCTCAGTTGCATCTAGGAGTAACGAAAATTCAACATGAATATCAGAAGAATAAATATATAACCTAAATTAATCTCTGTAAATACATTCACCGGTCCACTTAAGACACCCTTATGCATAACTCGTACTTCATCGAATCTGCATTTAGAGATGGATGTTAGTTCATGGGGAAAGCAATTTATCATATGACTTGGTTTATCTGTCATTATTCCAGCAAAAATCAGTAGCAAATTTGAAAATCTACATTTATTTTCCCCAGACCAACCAAACAGAGGCTTAAGTCACAAATTCTATTATTTCTGATGTTCGATCAATAAGGCTTTATTTACACTTTTTTACTATAAAGTCAGGAAAAAGTTTGGTGTAATGTGCAAGAAAAGACCGCACATTTCACTGATTGGAGACTAACATCTGCTTATGGTTTAATGCTAACCCACAGGCAGCCAATTAAAGTCCCATATATCCATGTTTTTACATAAAGTTTCCTTCCAGATTCCGTCAGAAGCATACTAGCAGTCAGGCCACCTAAAAACAGCAAAGATGGCAAAGTTTTCTTGAGGCTTAGTTTGGAATGAACACTTTTTCCAGGGAACTTATTTCTTCTTTTAGAATCCTTCGCATCATAAAACTCTATTAGTAACCTAAAAGCAGACAAAAGGAGATGGTCAAAGTTATGCATTAGCGTAAGAAGTTTTAAGCAACTTACTTTCATCCAATAACTGCTTCTAATCATTTACATTAAACGTTATTTAACAAATGATTTAACAATACGTCACAGCTTATCTGTAACAAGTTTAAGCAATCAGTATGCCTTAAGAATATAAAGCATTCAAAGTAACATTGCACATCAGGGTATTCAACCTGAACCCTTGGGAGCAACAAAAGCAGATTTTCCGGAGGGACCAATTTTAACACTGAATATAAAAGTTGAAAAGAACCCTCGTCATTCAGAATTTAGCAAATAAGCCCAGAGTACTGGGAAATATCATAGGACAAAATACACAGTTATTGAACACTGAAGGCAAGGTGGTATTATCTTCATGAAATAAACTCGTAACAAACATGCAAGAGTAAAATGCTACACTACAGGTTTAGTAGTAATTTTTTTTTCTTCTAGTTTTGAAAACCAGTAATAAATGGATTCAAAAATTCTGAGGTTTTGTTTCAAGTATCTCAAACTGCTTTTGTCCCAGGAAAGATGTTCCAGTCAACACAAGTCTACAATGAGACACAGATGATCAGGGTTCAGTTTTGCTGGTCTTCACCAGAAGACTACTTGTGGGCCACTGGACACCTTTTATTTCACTTGTCTATAAAATGAAATTCAGACTTTCTTCCCTCTCAAAAGTGAAGAAAGGAAAAATAACTTAGCAATCCTGAACTTCTAAGACACTTTAGTAATAGTGCCATGTTTACAGACAGGCGTGTTAACTTTTACATGGATTCAAAGATCACAGGACAAATGAATCCATTTTTTACTTCCATGGAGTGTAAGACTGGCAGAACAATTTTAAAGCAGGACATATCTGAAAAAACAGGGAAATTTCTAACTCATAGAAATGTATTCAGGGATTTAGAAGGTAAACAGAATTAGCTCCCTGAAGTTGGACTTCAGATGTGGCAAATTAAACCATTATCTCTCAAACAATACTTAAATCTCACATTTAGGCACAAGGTCCCCCAGGATCTGTTGTATATGTTCACTAGTGACCTTATCTGGAGATGCTGGAGGGAGCCAGGCACTTTATTTCTGCCATGATTCAAAGATGGACAGATAAAACTTCTTCACCTTATTTCTCCAGTGAGGGCAGGGAACTCAGGGTTACTTGTGTTACTGTCCAGTTGCTGTCTGATGGAAGATCCATAAACAATTTTGGCAGAAGAGATTAGATCAAGACCTGTCCCTTTCTAACTCTAATTACGAGGCTACAATCAAACTCCTTTTGCTTCCTTGTCTACCTCAGGCATCTTACATTCCACGGCAGTGCATAACTCAGTTTCAAGAAGACAAATGCAGAGTATTCAGATGAATACGAGTCTTGCCTGAAACATGGATTCACAGCCCTTCTGTCTAAGGAAGGTCTAAAACCCAGGAATCTCAATCTCCTGAGCAAAGCTTTAACCACAAAGCTATTACACAAAATACAGGAGTACCAACACCACCTCTCTTCAGAGAGCCCTACTGATTGCACTGCTGGTAACACAAAAATCATGGGTACATCTGTTAATATAAAAGAAGGAAGACACCTTATTTAAAGAGGAAATTCTACATATTGCTACTCACTTATCCTTTATTTCAAAACGTTCATGAAGCCACCTTCTCATATACATCTGCTCTTCCGGAATGTCCTTCAGTTCAATTCGATCAATGAAAATATGAACTCTCGGGCATTCCTTGCAAAGAAACTCTAAAAAGAGAGCAAAAGAACAGGACTGAGTTACAGAAACACTGTAGGGCATGTATTTGTCTAAAATACACTGAAAACCTGACCTCATAGCTGGAAGTGCCTTGGAAGCATAACTTCAGTTTTCAAAAGCCTCTCTTCTTTATGTTCGGATCCTGAGCACCTCACTGAACTCAGAAGCCATCTGGCCTACATGTTTTTGAAAAGGTGGCCCATTATCACGTGCAGCGTGGAAACATTGTCCTAAAATGCACCCTGCTAACTGTAAAATGCTGTGCTTGAAAATGTTACACTTCTACGTCAGCAGCAATCTACTCATTCTGTAGTGTGGGATGCAATAACTTCAATGACATCAAATCATCCAGCCTGTAATTTTGAATAAAGTTAGTAATACTCTTTGCTTGTTCTTTTAAAAATCTATATTTTGTTTGCTCCTGGATGACAAAATCTGAATTATAGTGATTTCCCAAAGAATCTCCAGGAGGAAGTGGGCTTCAGCTTAAGTAAGAACCTATAATTAAGAAGTGTAACAGGGTAAAAGACTCAGAACAAAATACTGCTTTCCATTTTGCATCCCTTCATTTTTCTTCTGTCATACAGCGTTACAAAGCTCAAGACAGCCCTACTGCAATTCCCCCTCCCCCATTTCCTCAATTTGCCCCTAGAAAAATTTAGCAAGCAAGCATTAAGCCCGTTGCAAACAAAACTCCATTAGTCAAATAGCCTTGTGGGATTTCTTACAACTAACAAGTGGTAAAAATACTGCATATGGGATGAAAACCACACCCGTATTTGTGTATTAGTGATCATTCGCATTTATCAGCGGCAAGGGGTATTGCAGTAACCATAGCATCCCTGTACAAAGAGATGCATGATGTGAGGATAGAAGCCCTTGGGAACCTGGACAATCTTTATATTTTGAAAAGTGACCAGAAGTGTCTCCCTACAATACAGATGGGCAACAAATTTAACACAGACTGGGTGGTCCTTTTAGGTTGTTGACATTTTTTGGACAGCAATGCAGATGTACAGGAGACTTTGACCCATAACTGTTAGGGGTATCTCAAGGAATGACTGTGCAAAATAATTGTCACTGTATGTACATCTTTATTATTGTCTGCCAAGCAGATATCCCCCTATTTGTTTTTCTTCTTTACAGGATTATTTATTTTTAAGGACTTTGCTGTTAAAGCAATCCTTATCATACACTAGAAATTGCCTTAAAGAATTTTAAAAGCCTGTTCACGCAAATGTGTTTGTGTGCTTTTAGAGGGGGAGGGAAGGAGAAGAGATAAAGAGATCAGTAAAGTCTTACAGCATTTTGATGCAGAAGTTTGTAAGGTGCTGTGTACAGTTTTGTCTACTCCTCAGGCAGAACGCGCCCTTCACTGAACCGCACTGTAGCATAAAGGGAGCAACATGGCCCACGCACCACCAATGGAAGAAATTGCTGAGGGCTCTAACCACAAACAAGTCCACCTCTTAGCCATGGAGCAGCAAATACAACTGTTGCTAAAAGCTTCCTGGTAAAACCATCTCCTAGCTACAGCTATTAGATGGCAGGCAAGTTGGAGTCCAGAATGATGGTAGGTATGGACACTGTCTTCAGGTTGATGTGCAATTCTTTCACTAACCACAAAGATACCAGCGTTCGTGTATCTGAAAGCAGGTTTTTCCTCTTGCTTTTAAAGGGAAGAAAGGATTTTCACGGTCTGTTTCTCTGAGGATACTATCCAGGCCACTATATGAAGGTCATTCACTATACGAGCACCTAAAAGCATACTATTAATATTTTAAGATGATAGACATATTATCCATGTCTTAAATGCTTATAATGTTCACTGATGTATAAATCCTCTTTTTGAGTGGCATTACCTATTAAGTGGAGCATTCTAAAAATATGCAAAACTGTATCTAGAAAACAAATGCCTGGAAGCCAGATAATACATTTTTTTTTGTACTAGACTCCTACAAAAAGCATCTATGCTATGCATATTCAGCTAGGGCTGAAGATCTAGCTTTAAAAGGTATTTGAAACATTCTGTGCATTGTACAGTGTATGTTTCTTTTGCTTCATAGCACATAGGTTATTCTGTGTAGGAACAAACCACTCTTTCCTGATGTTACTTATAATCTCAGTTATAAATTATTAAGGAAAATCATAAATCAAGCAAAATGCTAAGTTAGATGAGATAGCATTAATAGTTAAAAGGTATTTTTAAAACTAATGTTATGCTGTTTAAAAAAACGTTGATATTTGGTCATTTAAAAGCAGCAACAGAGTACATTATCAATAATAAGCTCTAGTTAACAAAACAGGAATAAAACATAAGTATTTCAAAAGAAACACCTTCCCCCACCAAAGCTGAAATATAGTAACACTACAAATCTGCTTAAAAAGCAAAAAACCCTCCACAAATATCTAAGCGCTGCTGCTGGTTTTCTACCTTATGCCCAAGTTCCAATGCAAGTTGATTCTTACTACTTCCCACACTGGTTGTCTTCAACCAGTCAAAACTGAGTCTCCATATGTGAAGATCCTAAAACTTCTGTCTTAATTTCCCACCTTTGTAAAGCCCAATGCTCTTCTCCACAGCCCTGCTCTCCCTTGCAGTTTGGGACTCAGTAGAGCCTTGCCGAAGACTAGGTGATCTGCAACTGCAGTGCTCCCCTAGAGAGGACCATGATTCCCACCCATCGATTCAAGGCCATTTTATCCATAGCCTGGGCATCCAGGACATCTGCAGATGACACTGTAATGTCTGCAATCAAGCTAGTCAGGGAATCTGACTAGTTTTTAATTATCCAATTCAGCAATCACAAAAGAACACCAGTGGATAAGAACAAAACATTGAGAGTTTTTTTTTGAGAAGAAACAGCTGGATTTTATCACCACAACCTCTAAAGTTGGTGGTGGTCCCATGACCCCTAATTTCACATTAGCTTAAGTCCCAAAAGACTTATGTAATTAAGCTAAGAAACAAAATCTTATTGAAGCAATTTATTATGTGCAAATTACATCCAACTTCAGGGACACTAGCCCTTAAGGCCAACATCTGACTGGCTTTTCAGATCCCTAAACTTGCCAGAACTTGTTATAATTAACAGCAGGAACAAGCAAGCCTGAACTTTCCTTCAAAAGACAAAACATAAGTGCAAATCATACATTATAATCAAACATTATATTGGGGACAGCATTAGTCAATCAAGAACCGAGTACGATTTGGGTTAAATGAACACTAACAACTTGTGTGGGAGCCAAGTGGACTGACTTTTGTGTGGGAGATAAGTTCCTAATAAAACTTTCTATCTGGGTAAATAACAGATACAAGTGCAGAATGTTTATAATGCTTCTAGTGACCAACCACAGCAGAAGGAAGGAATTGAAAAGAATAAGGTGGATCAAGCTTTTTTGTTCTTAAACTGTGACACTGTAGCCCTCCTTCTGTGGGACAGGATTCACACTAACACAGGACTGAAGGATTCAGTGCTAGGATTAATGAAGAGGGTGCAACAGCCTTCAGGAAAGCAATCAGTTCCACAGAGTTTTTAATTGCAAACAAATGTTTTGGGAGGGTGTTTTGCTCACTGGGGCTTCCACAAAATTCTACCAGTTTTCAACTCCTCACCTTCAAAAGCCAATTAATTCTGGTTTGAATTATCAGCATTATCAGGGAAAGTGAGGGAAGGAGAGCAGCTCCAAAGCATGGACATACCTGTAACTGAGAAGGGCCGCACAAATGGCCTCAGACCACCTTCCCCTTAATGCTACCACAGAAGTTCATTCCACCACTCCACATTATTTGCCTTGCCACTTAAGAAAGTTGTGACGGTGACATTAGGCTTAAACAGATATTCCAGTTTTCAATTACTAATGAAGTCTATTTTTATATGTACTTTAAATACAACAGCAATAAAGTAGCTCAGATTTCAACCTCCTACATCGGCTCTTTTATGGCAACGTAATTATTGTCAGTCCTTCAAAATTAAGAAAGGACAAACTGAAGCCTGACATAGTCGTGTCCACCTAGAGCGCCCCCATTTCTCTTCTGTTTTAACAGATTTTAATAATGTTTGTGATAAACTGAAAGTGTTATCACAGTAAACTGAAATCTGAAAAATGTATATTTATTCTAAGTAATGAGTATTTCAAAAGTGTGAGAATACATAACAGAACATTGTGTGTTGTGGTGTATATAGTTTTACAGGCAAAACCATGATCACCAAGGCATTCCTCTCTCAACTGTAGATGCTTTCTCCACTTTTAAAATTTTCATTAGTCTGGATTTAAGCATTCAGCTACCAAAGCAGTTCTTTCTCCTCCTCAAAGGAAGAAATGCCATCTCTCCACTTTCATATACTTCGAACACCAAATTAACAGTCAATCGGCAAAACAAACACAAATTTAAGTGCTGCGTTGTTTCTCAGCTTCATGCTTTCCATCACCTCAAGCTGAGCTGACAGGAAACTATTTCACGGCTTGCTCTAACAAAATAAAGCAGTGGTACGGCGAAGTGGCACTAGACAGGAAAGCAAACATCCAGGGTACAGCAAAGGTTGTTTAGATGGGTTCACCTGGGGAGCACCAGCACCTGCTGGTACTGCTGATGTAGGGAAGCATGGCATGGATGTTCTGCAGGCTACATTGAAGCTTGCAGCCAGAAGACAAGCCTGGGACCTGAGGACTCTCCGAAATACTGCCAATCCCCTGCGCAAGGACTGAGATGCACACAGAGATCAGAGCCTCCACACGTGCACGAGGGGCACAGCACAGGCAGTAAACACCTTAGGAGCTGGGGGATCTTTTGAGACAAGAGAAATGGGAAGCACCTGAATCATTATTAAGCCAGGGTGCTAGCCATGAAAACTGAGAAGTTAGAGAGCATTTCAACCGGCACGCAGGGAAAGTTGAAGGTCAGGAAAAGCAACCTGTTCAGATGCACTTAACACATGAGGTGGATGTGGCTAAAATTCAATGTGAGGGCAAAACTCAGAAGTGCCTCTACACAAAGATAAGAAGCCTAAACACTACGACAGGAGAATAAGATTTATTGGCATCAAGAGATTACCCCTGTAAGGCAGGTATCCTGGTGACCCCAAAGGAGCATGCAACATTCCCCGGCTACCAGATTTACAGGAATGACAGAATAGGAGGTACTGGTGAGGGAATAGTAGTGTGCGTGAAGAATTATATAAAGTGTAATAGCTTTATATAATAAGGGGACCGAAACACAATTAAATCTTTGTGAATGGAAGTCCCAGACTATAAAATAATTTATTAGACATATATAAAATATATATTAAATTACTTCCCGATGAGTTTGACAATAGTGACCAGAAACTGTGAAGCCAGATTGAGAGCTGCAAGTCCAGAACTGATAGCAGGAGTGTGAGATTCCAGCTACTTTTCTCAAACTGCATCGATGCTCCATCAGGATGAGGTGTAGAGGAGGATAAAAACCAAACAAACCCAAAACCAACCAACCAACCAAAAACACTAGAGAAAAAAAAAATAAAGAGATTGTTTCCTGGAACAACTAGTAGGAAAACCCAAAAGAAAAAAATGATATTTCTGATGTGGTCTTGAACGGTGCACATTGTTAGTGAGAAGTGCTCTGCAACCACAATACAATTAATTTCAGCATTGTAGAGAAAGAGTCTTAATGCATCCAGCACACAAACACATAATTAAAGGAACTATGTAATGGGGGGGGGGAAGGCAAATTGTCAAAACGCCCTAAAAGTCCAAAAGGAGGCAGCCTAAAGGCTATAAAAAAAGCCCTCAAAATACCAAACCCCAGAAAAACTTGTATTGGAAAACCACATAAAAGATGTGTACCACTGCAAAAGAAAAAGTCTGGGTGGGTCTGAAACCCACCTGTATGGCTGAATGGGAAAATTAAGAGGGCTACCACTATATTCCTACCTTCTCCTCTTTGCAGAATGGAACACTTGTCCAAATAAGGAAAAGCCACAAAACCGCTCATGCCCAATGTAAACATAAAATTAAGAGGACTAAAAAGGAACTTGAAAAATGCAAAGGATGCTCTAACAATTTTAACTTTTTTGAATATATTAAAAGCAGTAAACCAGCTAAGGCACTGGTGGGACTGCTGGATGACAAGGGTGTGAAGAGCAGCACATAAACCCACGCAAGAGAAGCTCAAATATTTGTTTGCATTATTCTTTCTTGCTGAAAATGTTTGATTCCTACACCCATTGCATTCTTTGTACCAGATTGCTCAAAGGAACTAGATCAATAAGTAAACAGACAGAAAGTATCAGACTAAATAAACAAGTTGGATGTCAGGAAGTCAACAAAACCAGACAGCATTCATCCAAAAGCTCTCAAATGTGGAATTCAAAAACAAAAATGCGTAACCTATCATCACAACCAGCCTTTGTGCCAGAAAAATGGGGACTTTCCCTTCTACAAACGAAGGCTTTAGAGATGATGCTGGGAAATACAAACCAAAGAGTCTTACATCGCTGGGTAAGATAGCAGGGTCTATAATAAGATCACTAAGCACAGAGATAATCACAATCTGTTGGAAAAGAGTTGGCATGGATTCTGTAAAGGGAAATCCTGTCTCACCAATTTGCTGGATTTCTACAACAGTGTCAAGGAGCAGGCGGATAAAGGGGATTCAATGGACACGATATATTTGAATTTTCATAAAGCCTTTGACAGGGCTCCACACTGAAGGCTATTAAAGAAATTAAGCTGCCACGGGATTAGAGGAAATGATGTTTTATAGACCAAAAGCTGCTTAAAGGAGAGGAAGCAAATGGAGGGACTTAATGGTCACTTTTCAGGATGGAAAAGACCCAGCCATTGGGGTCCTCCAGGGATCGACACTAGGACTGGTTTTATTCTGTGTCATGGCCGATGAGCTGAAGAAGGGAGCAAACAGTGAGCCCTCCAGTATTTCACATCTTTTTCAGAAGATCCTAAGCTCTTTTGGGTTCTCAAATGGTGGCTGAACTCCAAAAGGACCTCAAAGCTGAGCAAACAGGGTGAAAATGTGGCAACTAAGCTTCAGCGTAAACAAACATGGGGAAAAATAACTTCAAGCCTGATTACATGATGCTTAAGTTGAAATTGGTGGTTACAATTTGGGAGTCACTGACCCTTCTCTCAAACCGTCCTCTCAATTATGCAGCAGCAGCCCCAATTTCCCCCAAATACTGGGCAGCATCATCAGCAAGGACATTGAGAACAGGGCAAAGTAAGTCACTTTGCAGGTATAAAAGAAGATTGTGAATCCACATTTTAAATACTGTGTGCAGTTCTGGTCTCTGTCTCAAGAAGGATGTAGTGGACTCAGAGAAGGCCACAGAAAAGGCCAACAAAAACATTTGAGGAGAAAAAGCACCCGCATTACAAACAAGGAGAGAGTAAAAGGGACAAATTTTCAGTTTGGAGAAGGGAAGCAGAGGGAAGGGTATGACAGCTTAAAAAAAATAAAATCCTGAAGATGGCAGGTAAGAACTATAGCTCAACAAATCCTGCAAATTCAAGGGTAAATAATCACATATCCGTACCTTCCTAAAGATGCCCAGGTCTAAAGAATCTTTCAAAATTATTATTAGAAAAAGGTACAGATAGTTTTCTATACTGATATTCGCCCTGGAGAGCAGCATAGTGTCATTGTAAGCTGTCTCGCTGAAACAAGATCGTATTTGATGAAGACCCATTGTACTTGCACATTGTATGTAGTTCACTGAAACAACCCTCAAGTGGCTTTAATCTGTTATTCTAACAGATGCATTCTGGCCTTTGTACTGCTCTATAACAATTTGTAAGTATTGTATGTTGGCCAAGTTAGCAGGAGGTTTCCTACAAAAGCATAACAGTTTTGATCAATAGGCTGCCAGCAACAGAACCTGGATCAGGTTAGGTCTGTGGATCACATCTAAAGGGTCTCCCACTGCTTGTAACTAAAAAGTAGCAAACTTAGGAAATATCTGTGTCTTTGTTGGATCATTTTTAAAGTTTCAGAAGTGGGAAAAAAAAAGTTGAACTATGCAATTAAAAAAAAGGCAAGAAAAGATATAAGGACTGGACCAGTTCAAAACAATGCTCTCTCTAGCAAATAAACAGGATCTGTTAGGAACTATGCCAGTACTGCTAGTATTGATGTTTTTGCCTTTCCTTCAGACAGTCTGTTTTGATAAACAGAGAACAGTACCACAAACAGAGTAGAAGAAAAGGACTCCCATGCACAAAACCCCCAAAAATAAACATGGGCTCTCAAAGCAGCAACATACTTCTGGCCAAACCTGACAGTGTTAAGAAATTAAAGTTGTTTTTGTTATGCTCAGGGTTTAGATACACTTTTGCATAAAGATCAGGAGTTCCTTGAGCTGTTGTACATAAATCCTGCCTGGGGAGCTGAACGCTTCCTCTCCCATGTGCATGAGGCCCAGGGTGCACGGTAATTCTATGAATCTCCAGTGTAAATACTTTCAAAATACTCTTTGTGTAGCAGAGGTTTTCTGATGACTGCATGCTTTCTGATCACAGATTCCCAAAGGGAAGCTACAGATACTTACCTTCAATAAAAGCTGCTTGAGAATAACTGAGATACACAAGGTCACAGTTTACAATCAGAGGAACGCACACTCTGGGCTTGAAGGGATGCTGAAGGGGGTTATTAACCCTGTTGAGGGGGTGTTATTAACATACAGAGGCAGTGCCCACAGGTGTTTTTGACAAAAGGAAGAATCATTTATGCTTGCCTTATTCTTACACTCCTCCTTAGGCATCCAAGTTTGGTTGTTGGTGGAGACAAGAAAATGGGCTACAGGGACTCCAAATACAGTCATCTTTATGTCCTTGTTTTGAGATAGGTAAAGAAGCAGAGATGCTACTCATGCTCACACTGACCTTCATTTTCTCCAGTTTTTGGAGTCCTATGAAGAACTACAGCAAGGTCTGCATACATTCCCATAAACTGATGCTTCTCTTCAGTGAAATGATGTTATTTTCAAGCAGAGATACAATGTTTGATTGTTACAGTATGAAAATACTTTGCGTTTACCCAGACCATCCTTATCTGCAGAATATTGATGTATATGTCCACATCTGTGTTCAAAGTACCACTTCAAATAAGTCATCCACAAATTAACAGATTGGCTTTCATGTTACTCAAACTGCTTTTAACAAGGAAATTACAGGGTTTCTATAATGACAGATCTAGTCCTACGGAAGACAAGTGAAAATGCATTCAATTTAAACCTGAGTGATAATTTACTTACTTTGTGGTACGTGGTGAAATCATGTTATTAAAAAAGTGGTATTTTAATATTTTAAACAAAATAAAACCAGGGATTTCCTTTAGAGAAAAAAAAATGTATGATAGAATATCACAGAACTATGTTGCTAACTAGCGTTGTTATAAAAATTCCTCAAATATATTTCAATGGAAAATTTACATTTTGAAATATGAAAGGTAGTTAGTTAAATTTTGCTTGAACAGATACAGAATGACAAGTTCTTGATGTGAGATTTACTACACATGTTAAAAAGCCATCCCACACTTAATGCAGATTTCACCAATGCTGATGTCCAGCCTCAGCTGTAATTTACATCCTTTCTTCGGTTGCTCTAAAATGATTGCCCTTTACTTTCCAATACTCTTTCATGCAATAAAAACATGACAGCTAGCAGAGATCTGAATCGATTATTAGTCATTTCATCACTATAAATCTTACTTTGGACTATTTTACATTCCTGTTACTGTTTATCAGTTTATCAATTTAGTTTTTTAATTCTTTCAACGTATCTATAACCATGTGCTTGTTACCATTCTTTGGACCTTGAAAGACAACGGATGTGATCAAATTTGGGCCACAGTCCAGACAAAGACTGGTTTATATTGCTACAGTTTCTTTTCTATTGTCCTGTACTTCACTGTCTAACTGGGTCCTAACAAAAGTGCAAGCATTTGGAAAAGTGTAATTTCCCCCAGGGAAGTTAGGCCAGTCTGACCTCCTCAAATTATACCGATCAAAGTGATGTACGGATTTTCAGAAATGCACACATACACACGGTTTCAAAGTGTTTGTTCTGGAATTGATATACAGCAGAGTCAATAATTCTCAGGAATTCCTCTGACTTCTTTAAGACAGAGTCTACATATACTTGCTATTTTTATTCAGTGTTTATCATTGTCACATGCTGCTATTTCACACACTCTTTCATCTACAATGGCCAGATAAATACCATCTGGTTATGTTAAAGCCTTCAGGCAGAATAATAAAGATGTAGATGTGTACATAATGGTCTTTCAGGTGCAAGAATGACAACAGTTCCCACGTTCCACGAGACCTGCCCCTTAACACCAGGCAAAGCTGGATGTGAACACTTAGGACATTCATTCAGAAGGGAGAAAACTAGGTTCTCATTCTTTCTTCCCAAGCTTATTTCTACTTTTTACTTAATGACAGTAGAGTAAAAAATATCAACAAATCCAGCACAAGAGTTTCTCCCTCTCCTTTTCCCTTCTAAATAGTTCTTCAGAATTCAGTAACTGAGATGCACTTCAGCTGTGCACATGTGCCCATATGATTATTTGCATCCTATTCTAATGACTGCAAATAAATACTGTCTAGCAGCATGGTCCTCCCTAAGCAGGACCATCATGTTCTCTCATTAATGATCTGGACAAACCACCTTCAGTAGTGAGAGGGGAGATATCTGTGGGAAATCGCTATTCTTTAGAAAGGCTACCATGTGCAGGACAAGTTTCCACTGGAAACATATCAAGATCCAAACTTGTTGGAACAAAAAGGAATGAATAATGAATAATGGTAGGAAAAAAAAATGCACCCATTGGATCTGAAGCAATAGCAGAAAGCAACATCCCTGTCTAAAGATAATCTAATCTTAGTCCCTGTCTAAGACTAATCAAATTTGATGTCTTCTAAAACAAACAACTTGCAGCTGGAAAGTGCCAACAAAGCATTACAATGAATAAATCGTGACAAAAAGTTCAAGACATTTGAAAGGATACACTATAATAATTTGCCTACTCTAAAAAGTACCATGTTATCAGGTGTGCCTGGCATCCACTGTTCTTCTCAAAGGACGAATGCAGAAAGGATGGTGAATGTCTATTTTCCAGTTGCTAGTATACTATATTTTGTTTTAATTCTGTTGAGCAAGTCAACATTATGGTATTTAAGCTTGCTGGACTGAAAAAAAAAATATCCAGTTTTGCTAAGAAAGGCTATTTACACTAAGAGTTCTGCATTACAAAATTTAAAATGCAATTCATTTTTTCTTCAGATTTTTTTTCCCATTTACAGTCTACTAACACAATTTCTCAGGTAAAGTGTGGTAGTGCTACTCACAGTCACTAAAATGTTGCTTTTAACCTGCTATGTTTACTATGGGAAACAGCAGCCAAGAGCTGACTGTATCCCTGGGTAAGTATGGGCTTTTCCAGAAGTTGCACAGGCTCTTCTGAGGAATTGCGATTTATAGAACTGAAAGTAAAATGCATTTCAAGAAACACTTTATATCTGTGTGGAATTCGGTTTTCATTCACATGGGAAATGTCATACTATGGGAAATACAGTCCTCAAGTAAAGTTGTGTTTATCAGAAGTTTGTTTTCCATGCAATAAATTTCAATCAGAGTTGCTAGATTGAAAAAGACATGTCAACCTTATCTTTTAAAAATTACCAGGATTGCACTGCCATTTTATTCTGATGAGAATGAAACACAAAATTCTCATTCAGCACTGACACAAATATGAAATGCTTGTATGAAATGCACACGTGAAAATGACACTTTATAACTGATTTTAGTACTGTAAAAGAGCAATAATGCTGAAAAATCTCCAATGCATAACAAAGCGTAATTCAATTCTTGTTATACTATATTCCTGAACGGACCAATTGTTGGACTTCTGCATAACAAATGGTGAAATGATCCTGACCTCTTAGAACAGAAATTGTTTTTCTTCCAGTTTGTGTCTGGAGGGCCTAAAAGAATGACAACTATGTTCCACACTGTAATTTATAAAGTGCCCTTAATCTACATAATTTATATTATATGGAATACATGTGACCGCCACAATAGCGTGGAATGTCCTGGATGGATATTTCATTTATCTGTTCTGTAATGGGTAACAACTGGTTGGCTGCACTTCATTCTCTGTTACTGCCTGTATTTTTACCCAGCCCTAACAGCAAGGGTGGCTGAGAGATACGCCTGGACTGCCTGCAGAGGAGTCTCCAAAAGGCTGCATGTGGAGTAGCCACCCCAAACCATCTGATTATCACTTGACACCGGACACAAGAAACAGCCAACAGGGAAATACAGTTTATTGGATCCCTTTCCATAATTATATCATGCTTCATGCAAACTGGGAGGTCCAATAGGTGAAGAGGTCTCATAAGGAATTTGAACATTTGCCATCTTATCATTAGGTAATGACATTTTAATAGTTTAATTAACCACCAGGCAGTGAGAAGTACAGCATGAGAATGGCTGAAACTGCCTAATTATTAAGTCACGAAACAAGATATGCTGCAGGGAAGGGGAAACAATCCTATTTGTTTTCAAGGGGGTCTTGAAAAGGCTTGGGTGACAGGACAAGAGGAAGACTGCCATTCTTCACGTGAGTCTATAAGAGGGTCATAAGGTATTTTAAAAAAACCCAAAACTTTAAATCATAAAATTCTGTAAAATCAAGTTCATAAGAAAACTATAAATAAAAAATGTTAAATTATAAAACGCACTTCTGATATTTAGCCACAAAAAATGCCTGTTGGGAACAAAATGTATGCAAAATAAAACCATCCTAAGACCTTACAGTACAACATAAGTGTTGAGTTAATACACAGTTAATACACATTTTTGTTGCTCACCTATCCAGAAGAATTTGAAATATGGTGAAAATGTAAAACCAGATAATTCCAGGACTTCTAAGCAACCAGCACCTGCAAGGAGTTCCCGTGAACTTCACACCACCTCAAGGAGTTACACCTGATATTGAGTGACATGGAAACAGCTGCACTACGAACTATTTTTAGCAGTAGAAGGAACGAGTCCCAGTGACACAGTGACACTGGGCCAGCTGAGGAGCGGGGAGTTAGCTAAGAAGTTCCCTGCAGGTTCCTCAGCCAACACTGATCCCTTGCTCAAAAGTTTGAACAGCTCTGTGGAACTGCNGCAAAAGACTCATAAGCACCACTTTGAGCCAACTAGCAACAGACAGTTGTACACAGATATGGCTGAGTAACACACCAACTACAACTGGAAAGAGAGATGATGTCTGGCCCTCCATTGACGGTGCAGATAAATGTATGACTTAAATAAATAAATAAATAAAAATAATCCACCACCAAGCACAATCAAAAGTCAGCAAACCCTGAAGCTCTCTGTCCCAGAGTTTTCCCCAACAGAAACCCCAGAACTTATTTTTTGGTTAGATTACTTGAGTAACATGCAATGAATTTACCCCATTCTTTTAAGGTGTTTTAGGTGGTTTAAAATACTACAGCAAGTAAAGCCCACTTGCATAAAACACTTAAGTGTTTGTAAGGCTACTGGGTATGTGTAGCAATTTGAAAAATTGCAAGTAAAATACAATTACTACACATTTTCCCTTTAAAATACATGCATGTCAGCAACTACGTCACATGTACACATATGTAGCACAGCAGAATTTACAATGACGCCAAATCCCAGTGCTAGAAGAAACATGAAGGTAAATGGCACCTGCTGCCTATGGCCCCAAGTTAATCTTAACTCCAAGGAGCATTTGTATGCAGAATTTGACTACAAAAATATTGTCTGCGTGGAATAGGGAAGAGGAGGGCAGGAGTGTCACAGGTAACTATCATAAAGCCTAGTCCCTGATGAACAATGCCCTACCAAGGTGTGGTGACATGGCTGAAGCACTGCAGAGATTATCTTCAGAGCAATACAATACAAAGCACCTGAAGTTCGTTCTGTATACTAACAAGTATATGCCTGTAGGATGTCTAATATACATCAACTCACCTGTCATAGATGGTGCCAGTTTTCTTTGCCCTTTGTGGTCCACAGTACCTTCATAAGCTACAGTCACATCATACACTGCATCCAGATAGTCCTTCATTGTGTCAATGGCTACATGAGTTGCCTTCACGCGTGGTGTCAGCACATGCTTTAATATAGCAAGTCCTAGAGGTGGGAAAAAAAAAGAATTACAGTGTTTGAAAGTAAACTGGACGACATTCACAAAACGAACACCATGCCAAGGAACTTCAGCACCCTCACTCAAAATCACAAAAGGTTTATTTTTAATCCCCATTCTCAGTTGAGAGAACATGCACGTGTGCACACTACATATGCTCTACTGAGCACATGCAGAAGATGAAACTGAAATTCTGAAGCGTATTAATGACAAAAAGGCTGCTCAACAAAAGAATCCTTTTTACAGCTCCTGCTCTAGAAGCAGTGATGTTTTTAATCTGGCTTATGAGCAATGAAACAGCACTTCTCTTTACTGTTTATGTTTGTCCAACTGAGGTAAAAAAAAAAAAGAGCAAATTACCTGAGAAATACTAAATGCACAGGACATTGCCTCCTGAAATTCTGTATCAGAAACAGATTTGTTAGGCCAGACATAAGCACAGATAATTTTAAGCATGCCTAATGCTCATCTGGCATTTTACTTCCAAAGGACAAACTAATTTTGTCTACATGCTGAATCCTAATACTGCACCATGGTAAAAAAACAGTGGTTGTCTTAAACTACGCATGTTTAAAAAGGATGTTACATTTCTCCAAAGCTACCAACCCATCAGAATTTTCAGCACATTTTGCTATTTTCTACTATAGATTCTAGCTTTCCCTGCTTTTGCTTCCTTCTGCCTAATGGCACATTCTGGGACGTTAGATATGGTTACTCTGAGGGTCCTCACTTTTGAGGAAGGATGGGGGAAAGCAGTTAGACTCAAGACAGCTTCAGCCCACTGCAACGACTTGCTGCTACAAAAAATGGGACATTCCATTTTATCCTTGCAGTTCTTTCATTTGCTGCTCTTTTCTGTGGGCTTGTTCCTGCTGCCAACCCTGTATTGCTCTGGCACCCCCCTCCCACCAGCTGATTCAACTCACCATCCCAGCAGAAAACTAAGCAGGGAAGGGGATAATATAGCACTGAGAACCGACAGCAAGGAGGAGACCTCTGTTTCCCTGCAAAAAACCTATTACAATTGACTTGGCTACTAACAAATCCACAGTTGGAGAAATCAACTGTTGTCCTTAACCATTGAGGCCAACACACAGAGATTGGTATGACAAGGACACAAGAACACCAGGTTTAACAACACTCTGCAAGTCTTAACAGTATTTCATATCCATGCTTGCTTCAGCTGACCACTTCCACCTAGAGCATACTTAAGAACAGACAAATACACTGGGTTCAAAAGTATAAACTCTATTCTATTTCCAGCATTTTAACACACAATGACTTTCAAAATGAGAACAAACAAAAAAACCCTCAAACCTTTTCATGATTTGAACACAGCTCTTCCACACTAACTTGAAAGTGCTTCTAGGAAAAAAAAGCATATTATGCAAAAATTTTCACTATTTTGCCCTAAGATGTATATCTTTCTCAAAAAGAAGTATCAGAGTAAAATTGCAATTATTCCTTTCTAGCCTTGTTTTTCGCCAGCTTAGTCTTCAGTCCATTTTTAAAGAACCACCCATTGGTGCTACTGATTCCTGATAAAGCAGAAATTTTTCTAAACCAAAGTATTGTGGTGTTGCTTTTGATATTTTTCTGCTTGCAAAAGCAACTCAAAAGATATTATATTATGTCCCAATTTTGTACTGAACTTCTCTCCATTGTTGGGCAAAGCACACTTTGATCTAAAATTATGAAAATATCTACTGAACACTGTAAGATAATGCTAGTTTCTAAACTGGTCTAACATTCTTATATTTGAAAATTTCAGTATAAATCATTACCTTGATTTCTTAATATTTGCTAAGAATCTACTTGTCTGAACGCAGAGATAAAAGTTTATTTACTAGCACTCCTTCTGAAGTCATTGTTCTGAGCTTTATTGGCAATAGTGATAACTGTCTATGCAAAATGTTATATGGATCATGTAAATATTTTGAAGCATAACATGGTGGTAGTGTTTTCTTAGCTTGTGAACTGTTACATCAAACAGCTAATTATGTTATGTTTCCAAATGTTTACTCTCTAAATGAAGCACTGAATACTCTAGCGTTGTGTCAGCAACCATATTAGAGTGGACATTCCACTCAACGCAACTCTTGTTGATCCAAATTCCCAAACATATTCTAAAAACACCGTCATTTCTTTCCTGCCCAACTCATCTTCCCCTTAAGCAAACTATTACTGTGGGGAAGAAAAAGGTAAAACAGGCGTCAGTGAGAACTGAATCCTCTAGACAAATTAATTTAAGTATCTAAGACTATTTGGTGCTCAGTTTTTTTTAATCCATGGCCAGTTTTAGTGATGAATATGGCCAGTGACAATCTGTGACGTGCAACTGTAGAATAAGCCCCTCTTACTCCATGCGCTACCAGTGAACTCTTGAAGGTTTAAGTACAAAATGAGTACGCATCTAATTAAAATCAATAAAGAAAGTCCATAATCCATTATTCAGAAACACTGCAGTGCATGACAAACATGCAGCAACAACAGGAGTTCAGCACATCCTTTTAAAGAATCTGTTTTATAAAAACATTAACCACACATTCTTGCAGTTACTTCATGATCTTTGCTAAAATCAACATAACAGAATTTAAACCCAAGTAGTTACAGTATAGTTACCTTGGCAAGCTGCCTGCATCCAATTCACAAAACACACTGTGCTTAAACTGTTTTTAATGTTGTGCAATACTAAGTTAGGACTTTCTGTCAAAGTATTTGAGGTCATGAGATTTTATTTTAAACGCCAAAGAAAACTAACTAGATTTCTAATAATGTAATACTCTACCTTAAAACACTATAGCTTTGCTCTTCTATGTTAGCAAACTTTTAAATTATAAAGACACAAAAAAAATATGAAAATAATGTGAAAATCTGAAGAAATACAGTGAGCAATGGTACTTCAAATATCTACTATTTACTAGACTGTAATACGATGCAGAATTACTTTAAAAAGTCTGCAAGACAACTGAACAAAATAAAATAACGTTTTAGTTTGGGAAGTACAAAGGCCCAAATCATTAACATCTACAGAATTAATTTTTCATCCAAACACAAAAGAACACAAAACACCAAACAAAACACCATTTATCTAACCTCTCAGGGTGAAGTTACATATGTAATAGCTGAGTACAACTCTACGGGGAAGATCTCAGGAAATTCCATCTCAACATGAGGAAAAACTTCTTTTCTTTGAGGGTGACAGATCACTGGAAGAGGCTGCCCAGAGAGGTTGTGGAGTCTCCTTCTCTGGAGATACTCAAAACCCGCCTGGATGAGTCCCTGTCCAACCTGCTCCAGGTGACCCTGATTTGGCAGGGGGGTTGGACGAGATGATCTCCAAAGGTCCCTTCCAACCCCTACCATTCTGTGATCTCTCTTCCTCTTCCCTTCATCCAGGCCAAAAACTGCTGTTCAGTGCAGGCAGGCCATCTACATTTTCAGACTTGGACTCCATTAGTCATATTTGTACCCCTGACATGTGCACACACATTTTTAAATGAAAACAATAAAAAAACCCAGCTCTAAATTAGGAATACCTTATGCATATTACATTACCATTACCTCATTTTGTCCACAAAAGTTATGTGCTCACTGAAAGTGGATGTCAGAATTAGTTTCAGGGGTTTT
The DNA here is from genome assembly GCA_008711295.1 of Anarhynchus alexandrinus. Taxonomy (NCBI): domain Eukaryota; kingdom Metazoa; phylum Chordata; class Aves; order Charadriiformes; family Charadriidae; genus Anarhynchus; species Anarhynchus alexandrinus. Next base: position 2,734,492 of record VUYV01000024.1, read on the forward strand.
TCGCCCTATAATGGACAGTAATATAAAAACTGAAAGCAGGGTGAAAAACAATTGATTTCAATACCAATTAAATCTTTCCTTATTTTTCTTTTTTCACGTGTATGTGTGTGCAGGAGTGATATTAGACTGCAAGCTTTGCAGTTACCTGAGGTGTCCCAAGTACTCATGCAACACTGAGTTCCCACCAGCCTTCTGGAACGTTCCCAGTGATCGAAGCCTTACTTATTGAAACCAGAGTCCAGAGTTAGACTTATAAAATGACATATGGTGGGAGAGCTCATCCATTTGTATGCTAGTAGTCCATCAACTTACATAAACAGGTCTCAGCTGGTCACAGTATTTAAAAACCGCATGCTCTTGTAAAAAGTGTTTTCTGTTACCATGAACTGAAGTATATGAAATGCAAGTAATCCCCTCAAGAAAAGTATGACTATCCCACTGTGAAACACAGGAGACACCACACGTTGGTATACTTTCTTCCCTGATGGTTATCTCCAGAAATACAAGGTACTTCTTGCTTTCCTCAACTTAATTTCCTAAGGATGACTCTCAATAACAGAAATCCTTTCTTCATCCTAATGGTATGTCCCTCAAATGCTACTCAATGTATCCTCCCCGCTCTTTTTAAAAATTATATTCTCCTTTCCACATCTCACTGTGCACATTTACATCAAACTTGCTTACGTGAAAGTATGTGGAAAAAATATCACCAAAAGCTATTTTTTAGAGACAGTTCCAAATAACATTTCTGGATATTAAATACTTTAGATTGCTTTAAAACACAATGTAAAAGCAATGCCAAGATCTAGAAGGGAAACATTTTCGATTAGTTCAGTTGAAATACCTCTTTTTTACATGATCTGTAAAAGCAATTTTGAGATAAGCATATCCTGCACGCACAAACATCTTAGTAGAAAGCATGATACTAGTCAAGATAAACTTAGCATTAAAAAAGATTTACATTTGCAACTTTTCTGCATAAAAACATGGGAGATAATAAATGAATACCTAAAATGTTTGCTTGATTAAATGACTTTTCTTAGAAATCAAACATTAGTACAAACTTACATAAATGCCTTTCACCAGGGAAGATTGTTTTATCTTCATTCAGCAACAGCAAGCCAAGTTAAATTTAACAAGGTTCTTATCCCTTTCTCTTTGACTCTTCAGAGTTAGTAACACTAGGAGTAGGAGGGCTTTGAATTATTCCTATTTATTTTCAAATCTTCAGAATGCCATTTCTTAACATTTTGATAAAATTCATATTCTACTAAGCCTAAGAAAGTTGTGGTTGTTTAGAACATTATAGAGGTCTAACTCCTAGAAAATGATCAGAAATCTATACATACACATTTTGGTAACATAAATGGAACAAATTCTATACCAGAAGCTGGTACAAAAAATAATAATCATGTTTTTGGGTTTTATAGAATTTTGTTCTATAGTCTAGTACCATTAAAAAGAAGCAACCTTAGAACATTTACAATTTGAAATAAATACATAAAATAAAAATTACCACTTCTAACATTATGACAAGATTTGAGTTAAATCCATATGAAAATATGAGTGCCGCCTACATATTATAATTCCCTGGATTCAGCAACTCAAGCCCACTGACTAGCGTGGAAGAATCGCTGCACTTTTAAGATGCCTGAAGTTATAGATCAGAGCCTAAAAGGCGGCACCAATATGTAAGTCAACTGAAAGAATGCACCAGATTTTGAAGATGGGAATCACATTAGCCAATTACTCCCTTACAATGGAAAACTAAAGCAAACTCTAAACTAAGATTACTGACTATGTACTTAAGTAGTGGAAGCTGGATATCAAAAGCTCAGAGGACAAGGGGCAAAATACATACCTTCATATTCTTAAACCTGAGAGAGAGTGAGGGAGAAATATCTCTGTCTATCATTTGATTATGAGAATCTTGCAAGATGTCCCACTAAAGACACATAGTCACCAACCATACTGAAACCCGGACAGAAAGAGAGCCCTTCCCGGTAGCAATTGCTGGAATGACCTCATGCAGCCACCTACTTCCCACAAGGAGAGGACAACAAATAGTATCTGGTTCAAATCCAGCTATATGGCACGTACCCCCGTCAGTTTGGAAGTGGGGAGGTTTCATTTGCCTTCAACAGAAACGTGAAAACCTGACAGAGGACATCATCTGATATTCTGGCAACATTGCTTATGTGGTTTGCTGTGGCTGTGAAACCCCAGCAAACATTGCTATTTTGGCCAACAAAGATAAATACATGATTACTTTTCTCAACCCTACAGAATTTAACTTGTTCTATGAATAACTCCTGTGTTAATCCTATGATATATAACCAAACAACTTAGTTTTAGAGAGGTAATTTTTGCTTGTGTTTTTTCCTTCCCCGATACAATCAAACAAATGTATTTTGATTTTACAATGCTGCCTGTTCTATCCTGGGTAAAAATCTGACCCGATTGGAATTTTCTATCACTTGTAAAATGTGTAGAATGAGTAATCTTCAGTTTCTGAGGGTACCAGCATTACCCTTAGATGATAACATTCTCAGCTTATCACCATAAAACTGGTACTCCTGGAAGTACACAACTTTCCATATCTCACTGAATACAGTTACAGCAGACAGAACTTACAATAGAGTTCAAATTAATCAGAATAGAGTTTTGTTGTGTCAAATCCATCAGTGCTGAAGGCTAATATGCATGTGTCAGTCTCCAGCATGAAAACCAGGAATATTAATGCTCTAATTTTACCATTTTTACCTCTAGATGGTTTTGGCATTCTTCAGTTTTAATAAACAAAAACCTGGCAGTACATTCAACTTGAACTTGGCAAGGTAGTTAATGACAAATTTGCAAGACCAGTTCATGGGCTTCATTTTTTACGGTACAATATCCTTTACTGACTTCTAAAAATAGTAAGAAAGTACATGGCCCTACTCCTTCCCTAGAAGTTTCTCTGTGCTTTTTAGCCTTCAGACTCAACTTATTCATATCTAGATCTACCCAGATCTATTGGATCTATCCTGTGTGCTTGATTTTCCCGTGTTTCAGAGAGAGGAAATTCATCTGCTTTTGCTAGGAGTCAAGGTTTTGTGTAGAACCCGAGTCCTACGGCAAAACAAACTGTGAAATGAAGTATTATCAGTATTTTAAAAAGTTGCCTCTCTTTCAAGGGTGGCCTAAATCACCTTTAAATTCTTTTGCCGTTTGATATCCTTCCATCCTATTCACAAGCAGATAAGATTTATTTATATATTCATATCAGTGAGGAAAGACATAATAGTTGAAAACAGCACTATGAAAGTATGTCTTTGGACGTCAACCTAAGACTTCTTTTTTTTTCCAAATTTCTTTTTGCTGAACCAGTCCTAGGACCAATTGTAAAGAGGCAGTAACTATGTCCAAACCTGGTGTTTACTTAAAAAGAACATCAAGATACAAGATGCAGCTCATCAGCTGGTCATGCTAAGACCAGGTAATTAAGTTCAGCCCAATAACTCTGCTTAAACCAATGAACCTTCTGTAGAAGAGAATCCAGCCCATGGAGAATAAAAGTAAACACAAACCCCACAAAACCTTTTCATAATTCCCCTCTGCAAAACTACTAAAACATACACACACAATTATGTCAAAAACAGTATTTGAGACAGCATGATAAACATGAGTTATGCTTGTGCTCTAGGAACAGCTTTGTTATCTTTGGGTACAGTATCTCTGGTCCTAACATAAGTATGAAGTTTAATTCTTCTTAATTAAACCACTTTTTCCAATATTACACTTGCACTATTTTCTCAACATATAAATTGTGCAAAAATGTAGTGAAAAATCATTATAAAGCTTACATTTTAAGGTATAAAACAAACAAACAATTTCCCCTACGTGTCTGTAAAGCCAACACTGAAGCACTATGCTCTGTTACAAATATACTAAGACAACAAGACTAAATTATCAGACTTCCTTATATCTCCACAAGGAATGAAGTACATATTTTAAACTAGAAATTACAGTACGTCCCCATTCCTCTCACTGGCAGAGCTACTGGGCATTACTACCTTTCCTAAAACTGTAGGAAATAAGAAGCTCTGAGGATCTTTTAGATGAGCATGCAATTGAGTGGTTTTAGTTCAGCTCAGCAGCGTCGTGTAACAGCCTTCGCACGCCTACAAGGAGCACGGCCAGCACTCAATCTACACGACAATCTACCGACTGGTGAGGCGTTTGGTCACGGCTCCCATGCTGCAGCCCCAGCATGCCGCCAGCAGCCAGGATGGTGGTGGCAATGGGGCTGCTGGGTGGAAGCCCCAAGCCAGGGATGGCACTGCTGCACAGAGGCATGGTGGGACCCCACAAAGTCATCGTCATCTCCCGCCAGCTGCCATGCAGAGTTTCCCTGTCCTCGCAGCTCCCTGATGTACTGGTACGTGCCTTGTGGCCATCAGAATAGTTTGGTACGCAGCTTTCAGTGTCAGCCATCCCTGCTTCTCAACATGCTTGTACAAGAGATGGTCTAATTTGAGTGAGTATCAATCCTTCCATGAACTTACAGGGGAGCAAGGTCCGATACAGACTGCTTCCCACCCTCTCCATGTAAACGTTGAGGAGAGACTGACAACAAAAGAATTTAGCAACAAGGAAAAGCAGATCAAGAGGATTCTGCACTAGAATAGGAGATGCATCCTGTTTAATAAATATTTGCCTTGAGAATTTTTAAAAGGAGTAACCCTTACAAAATAAAAGCACACCAATACCAGAGAGAAAAGCACCAGAAGAAATGAACAGGTGCTCCGAAAGCACAAAAGCAGTGTTTTACTGTTTTGCAGACTGTAGACATAATTAAGAGGTTTATTAAAATAATAATGACAACAAGAGCCCTTTCTTTTCCCTGAAAAAGGAGGAGAGAGGAAAAAAAAACCCTATCAAACAGCCCCTCTGAACTGTCAAAGAACTGCCAACCTAAATGAAACATTTGACTTTCATTTCCGACAGGAAACTGAAGCGATGAATAAATACATTATGACTTAAGCTCTCCTGCTCATACACGCAAACAAATTCCATTCTTCCCAAGGAGGAGAAGAAAAGCATATATCCTTTTGGACAAGAGCTAACAATACTTAATAGCTTGATGATATCAACAGGCTGATTCACAGACTTGTGAATTCATTTCAGTGTGTCACAGAAATGAATTTACCAGACCTATTTGTTATTCTTTGTTTACCTTCAGAGTGAATTATTTCACTTTTGGTCAACAGGAAAAAACAAACCCAGGAAACGTGTTCACTGTACTGTTGGACCTAAAAGTTTACGTGTATTGTGCATATGATGTGAGAAAAATGAAAAAGCTTGGGACCCTTTGATTTTTTGTCAAGCCTTTCCAAAGATGAAGTAATTCCACCTGTGGTTATAGAGACGACGCCAACAGTCATAGCGACTACATAATAAAGTTCAACCAAGGAAGGGTGAGACTGGAAGGTGAGAGGGGAACAAAACCAAAAAGCTATGGTACTACTAACAGTAATTAAAAATGATGTAATGAAAGACTTTCTTTTAAGGCACAACAATGTCTATGCAAAGTATTCTTTGTATCGAGTAACAACTGCAATAGGAGTCATAATGTCAACTTCGATAGAGAACAGTGCCCTGATCCAGTGTAGGTAATTCCTACGTCCCTGAAGGAGCAAGAAAAGAAATGTCCATAAATACACAGATACAGAGATAGAGACAGAAACTAAAGAGAACTTTCTTGAGAATGAATACTCTTGCACAACGTGAAATGCATGAAATATCAGTACATAAGCTACTCTCATTTTACTCTGCAATACGAGAAACTCTGGCTCATGCTATTCTAACACTTAAGTATCAATCAGGCAGGCTTAACAGTCCAGCTAAGGTGAGATCATCTTCATATTATATAACAATTTTATATAACATATGTTAACACCGTAACAAAAGAATGATTCAAAACTTTTTTTGCTTACCTTCCTTTTCAGCAAATGATTGACTATCTGCAATGACTTTTGGTATTTCTGGATTGTAACGAGTCCCCTCTGGAAAAATCACTAAATACATCTGTGGGATTAAAAAGAAACAAAACAGACAACTTCTTATACTGAATGTAAGCCAATTCCTTTTACAGAAATTTTCATCACTTGACAGGTCCATATTGTATTTAGTTCCCACCATTGATTACTGTAAGGATCCAAAGAAAATCAGAATACTTGAGCTAAAATTTCTTAGCTCTAAGAAACTTACTGTTTGGGGTTCAAAATAATTTTCTTTGAATGTACACCATACAAAGTTGCTCAGGTGATTTAGGAAGGCAGATAGCAAGCGTCAACAGAAGTGAGCAAGTCAGGAGCAGCTGATACCAACAACAGTATCTGTTTTGTTAAGTGGGAGAGATTTTGAGAAGACAGTCAAATAATTAAAGACCCCCAAGTAATATTCAACTCAAAACACAGCATCTGCCCCATGACATGTCACAGATGACCTAAATAATAATTTTTTGCTTTAATACTGATCTTGCATCTAATCTTTCCTTACACTGAAATCTGCATTTAATTTCATTCATAATTGGATATACTATTAATTGAAATTATGATAGATCAGCTATCTTATGTGCCTTTATGCATCTCACTGTATTAGATATTAAATATATTATGAACTTAAGCTGATAGTTTAGCATAATTTGAACTTTAAAAATCACATTCCATCAAGCATGCACGTGTGCAAAGTTACATTTGCCAAGTAAATTAATTTGCTTGCTTACTCAGCAATAACCATCCATGGGTTCTCAAATCATTACACAGGTAAAAGTTACCTAAGTATCTGCATATCTGAATGTAAAATAATGTACCCAAATAGAGGCAGTCAAATTTGATGAATTTTCCATTTGCTTTTGAAACAGAACAGAGGTTTCCACGTCTCTCTCTTTTTTTGTGTGTGTCTTTCATAATCTCCTACATACAAAGTTGATGTAAAACATTACTTCAGAAGTGAAAATTTCATACTGGGGGCTCATCTGGAGAAGAAAAGGCTACTGCCACAAATGGTAACTAGCGTGGAGTTGAATGTCAACTAACACATTCACAGTAAATTCATGCCTACTGTGCCTAGACTAACTAGTTTGTTATCTTTGCAGAAATAAGTCTCGAGAAATATTTGAAAGAAGACAAGACAGTGGATTTACACAACAGTCAAAGGAGGGTTATCAGTGAGTACAGGAAGACAATGACAAGTGAGAGTGCACATCATGAAAAGATGCAAAGTAAAATAAAAGCTCAGAAGACAGACACAGGAATATAACTTTGTGCTTCTGGCCCACAAAATGTCAGTGTACTGGTATGTGCACTAAATGATTGCAGAACAGCTAGAAAAAAGGCTGAATGCAGAAAGACAGGACCCAGCAACAAACTCTCCAGAATCACCCCAAAGTAAGGAAGGTTGAAAGATGCGCTAAAATGCAGAGGAGGGAAGAAATCTAGGAACTATGCCAACCAGCGAAACTAGCAGGAGTGCAAGAAAGAGAACTGACTACATAGCCTAGAATCTGGCAGAAGAAAACAAAAGAAAAAAATTAAGAATGGCAAACCCAGTGTCAGTAGAGTGGAGTAAAGAGTGCTAGAGGAAAGGCTGTACTTGTCACGGCACGTTTGGGGAGAACTGGCAAATTGCAGAGGCAGGTGAAGTCCATGAAAGTTCAAGGACAGACAGAAACCCAAGATGTATACAGATTTGGTGGGGAAAGAACAAAAGAAAATGGGTTTAAGAGACAAGGTGCTTACTTTTTTCTAACATGACAGTAGCATAAGCACAAGGATGAGTACAGGAATCCTTAGACCCAGCTGAAGTCCACACTTCCCCCAGTCATGTATACATTTCATTTATGAAGTACACTGTTGAGATATTTAAGCGACTAAGTAAAATTTTTAGAGTTAGCTGGAAAGGGCATAATATTCAAATCCAGATGCATTTTTTTCATAAATGCGCTTATATTCAAACCACTTAATTTGGATCCTTAAAATGGTATTCAAAGATGAGGTTACTCCCCCTCCTCATTAAAGAACGAATGCTCAGCTCCAAAGGGTAATATAGTGGCCTTAACCGGTAGGAATTGACAGAGCAAAGGAAGTGAAGCACACAGGACAGGAATACCACTCTTGGTACAGAGATCAGCACTTAAAAGCATGCAACAACATTACTGGTCTTCAAAGCAGATAATCAGCCACTAAAAGCTGATTACACAACAGAGAACGTATCTACTTACTCCAGTCCTAGTGTGTAATACAAAGCAGAGGTTGAAATTGTATTTTGATTATTCCTGTAAACCTCTAAAACACAGCAGCTGAACAGGTTTGTTGACCAGAATCTGAATATCTCAGAATTGAATGCATACCAACAAGACAGAGAAGTGGCTTTTGCTTTTAATTCAGCATATATAAACCTAATACATAGTTCATTAGGACTACTTTACCTGAGTAAAATTCATGAATGTAAATAGACGTCCTACTTATACTCCAGTACAGTCCTGCACAAGACAAAGATACTCTGCCAGTGCAATTCAGCCTACCAAATCTACTTCTACCACTGGCTTTTCTCTTCTCCCACCATGGGCAGCAGAAGCTAAATCCTTAAGCACTATTTCCAAAGATTATAAGAACTGCAAATCTCTAAGTTTTTAATAACTAAATAAGCTCCCTTGAACCTGGATTAGGAACGGTTGAGTTGTAGGAACATTTTAACTGCCTAGAAACACTAGCAAGGCAAGCAACAAGCAAGAAACAGTAGCAAGCAAGGCAATTTTTTTATACATAATTTTTCATTTAGGGCAATAAGCTACATAAAAGTTATGCACTTTATCACAGTGACTGCAAAATATGGTGCTCATGTTCAAAATGACATAGAAAATTTTGCATTACCACAGTCCCTCATTCACTGATATACAAATTTTAACCCAAGCAGACTAGGTCCCTGTATTCAGTTTCATAGTACTTCCATGCCCGTTTCTGTGTAATGGGTGGGTATCAATACACTTCCTATCTCTCATCAATGTGAAAGATTCAAGGAGTGGATCAGGATTCATTTAGTAAAACCCTACTGATTCTTGTTGGAGCCGGAAAACCAGAAAAGAGGCAGGGGTTACCCGCAGAGTCTCCAGTGTAACATCAGTGGACTTGTCACTATCCACAAATGAAGTTAATGGATGATGATAACTGTTTTCACCCAAAGAGCAACTCTATTCATTTCCCCAGTGTTGCCAAGGTCTCCTAGGCAAAAAGAAATAGCAATGGCACCGAGAAGGACCACGCTTACAGAGCAAGGAGAAGGGCAGCCAAGGAAGTCCTTTAGACACACCAGAGTGCCCCAACGGAGCTGGTATGGGTGGAGCAGGGGAAAGGGGCACAAAGCAACACGAGTACCTGGAGTAAAGAACAAAGTCAGCTCAGACACCAATACACGTACAGTGAGAAGAGGCAATAAAGAGAAAGCTTGGCTGAGGACAGGGCTTTGGAGGGTGTCCTGGAGAGAGTAGCTGCCACTGTAGAAGGACATAGGGCGTCAAGAAGTGGTAACTAATGACTAAAGACATCTTGCATTTACTGTGCTGTTCCTGAGTGGGTGACAAGAGGAAAACAATTCTTTTTCTTTAAAAAATTCAAAATTATATTAAACAATGCATTTGCTTAGTTTTAATATTATTATTATTGCATCCTGACAACTAGACAGATTCATATCTGAATCATATCAGACCACTGCCTAGAAGATATGCCTCTGGTGAACTGGATAAGAAACATTAATACTCAGATCAATAACTGAAAAAGATATGGTATTTGAAAGTGTATCTGGTACAGTTGGAACAAAATACAAAAGGTGATGTGAGGAAAGCAGGAAAGGACATCCAGAACTTACAAAGAAGTTGTTAGGGATTTTCAAATTAGTAACCATATGACAAAATAATTACATTAAGCCTTATAGCAGTTGTATTAATGTATCTGTCTCCTCCAGGTTTTACTGTTTGATTAGCACTGCTTCACATGACAAAGATTTATTCTGTGACTGAATGAATGGCAAAAACAAAACACATAGTAACCAGATAAATATTGGCTGTAATGGGTTAAATCCCACATGTCAGAATGTAGATTTCCTACTCTCGATGCATGATAAAAAGAAATATAAGTTACATTTTCAGTTGTCAAACTGAATAGTTTACTGTTCAGAAGAGTCAACTTTCTTTATAAAACAAGCAGATTGAGTATACGAAGTGTGCATGTGTTGTTACATTGAGAAATGTGTTTATCTTGTTATGGCTTACATTAAAACAACATTAACACAAAAGCGTCCTTCAAACTATGTGACAGTCTCTGCTCTCACAACAAGACATAAGATTGCAATTTGTTAACAATCAGCCAGATTTTATGTAATTTTAAACAAAATCACATTGTTTCATCTGAGTTTTGCCAAAAAAGGCCCAATAATGAACCATTTGAGCGTATAGTTCAATGACAGTTCGAGAAGCAAAATAATTTTCAGAGAGAAATAAGAAAATATATTAGTTCAAGATCTCCACTAAGAAAACACGAGTGCAACGCCATTTCAGTCTAGCATCAGAGTTTTGCACATGTCTAACATTGCTGCGCTAAATCTGGGAAGAAGTGTAGACCAACTGCGAACTGTTTAAGGCAGGCAGCTGGGTAGAAGTTGTAAGACAAGGCAAGCAAGGAGCATCAGGCAGTCCTCTGTCCCTACACAAAATCAAGCACACCAGATCACTAAACCAGTTCTTCTGTGAATGCAGAGGCCAAGAGGCAGGCTTATTTTTCCTGTCTGTGTTCCACCTCCAATTTACTTTTCATTTCAAAAAAAAACCCCCAAACCCCCAAAACCAACCACATGACATGAGGCATCAAAACAACCACAGGCCTTGCTATGCTAATAAGAACAGAAGACTGGTTCTGCCTTTCTACACGTCTTCACTTTCTTAATGGGAACAGGGATGTCTCCAGACAGACTGAACATTAATCATTTGGATTCTTTTGTTTAAACTGTATGGGAGAGAAACTGTAAATAACAAAGTGACCCTTGACACAGATTCCCGTCCATCTCCTCTCTATTGGCATATAATTCTTTCCTTAGCAGCTGAAAGGCAAGCTTTTCTCTAACGCTACATTAAAGAAAGAACTCCACCATATTTGCACAGAATGACCAAGCAACAACAGCTACTCACTAAACTGAGGAAAAGTCCACCCTGAGCTGTAGCATCCAGTGCATAAATTTTAATAAAAGTTCCAGAGCAGTAAATTAATTATTTTCACATGCAGCTGATGAGTTCAGGGTGTACTTGCTTTACTGATTAAAATGTATTAATTTTAAAAGCAATATGGCTGCTTGTGAACGTCACGCTAAATTGCAGAACTGCAAAGTTTCTTCATGAATAATGCAGTAAGGACACAGGTTATCACGTTCTTCTCCCAATAGTAATTGTAGGTTAAAGGGCATTTACAGCATCTACATTTAAATTCTGCGATAAAGTAGATTATAGAAAATTTAGTCTTCCCTCAAATGACAACTCAATGGTCTGTGTCTTTTACCCCAGCAGATGCAAATATTTGTCTCAGTAAATAGGCTTTTGACAGTTTTGGTTTTGTAAAACTTAAGTGTCACTCCCTCCGTGGTCTGACTGAAAGAGATTTAAAACAGAATGCCTTTCTGCAGCAGTTACACTTACTTCTCTTCTATACTGCTACCCTAGATAATGTGACGAAAATGGCAACAACTGCCTGGTAATCATGTCCGGGTTCTGTGCCCATTTCCAACACCACTGAGCTTCCCGATAGCCAAATTACACCAAAAACCAAATGTACCCAAGTGGTCCCAAATTCATTTGGCATTAGCTTAGGTAGGTTAGGTGTAGGTTTTCAATCCACACGCAACTGTGGAAGGAGAAGAAAGATGACTCCAGAAAAAAAGCCTTCTGGATTTATTTCATTTATTTATCACATGTAGACATCCACCATAGAACACAGAACCCACCTACGGTGGATGTAGCTTTAAAGAAAAGCTTTATGCTTAAACCTCTGCTTACGTTCCAATAGGGCTAAAATCAGACACCAGCCTGTCCAGTCAATTTATAGCACTGGAGCAACACTGAACATCATTTGCAGGTTTACAAAGAGATGCAGAATTAGATGAGTTTCTAGGCACATCTTCCTAAGATTGTATTAAAAAAAATCCACATTTTTATAAAGCAGACTAATTTAATGCAGAATTCAAATCAAGACTCTTATCACAATCAAAACCTTATTGTTACAACAAACCCCTGCATTTCGGCATTTTAGGGGGTGCAGAGGGAAGCCAGAAAGCCAGAATCAACCAGAAGCTGCCTGTCTGTCTAGCAAGTAAATCCATGGGCCCGTGCAGGAAAACACCCTGCTGGGATATTTCATCCAGACTAACTAAAGCAAAGTTAACCAGCACTCTGCAGGGGGAGCAATTGCTTAGGGGGATGACTACAAATAGGTTTCATACATCCTGCAATTTGTCTTTGCTTATTCCATTACACCGCCAGTTTTGCAGAAAGTAGAATCTTTGCCACTGACATACAGAAAATAACTTGACGCTATGCAGCCTTTTTCACATCCCAGGACCCTCCCTGGTAATGCGGGCACAAGTTACCACTATTGAATATGGTCATCTTCTCCATGTGGATATCATTCGATTAGACATCGGACAGGAAAAGTTTAGTTGTCGTAATGTATTTCTGGCATTCATAACTTATACACTAAAAACTGGAAATAGATCCACTCTCTTATCTTAATTAAAAACAAAAAAACCTTGTTCATGCTAAATCTTAGTTCAAGACAAAACAAGTTTGAGCACTATCTTAAATAGGGATGCTTTACTCATGTAAGCCTCCCCATAAGCATAACACCAGTTTACTTTTTCAACACAGACAAATGCACAAACATAAACACACTATCTCAAAAAAATAAAAAATAAAAAATAAGACAACTATTATGAAGGTCAAAACAACCTATGCATTCCTTTTACTCAAGCCTCATCTCATAAAAGGTTTGACACTTAGTATTTGGAGTGGCAAGTCCTAATCACATAATTTTAAATAAAATGAAAGCGTAACTGTTCTATATCAAGGCTTGCTGAGTTGGTTTTTTAAGTCTAGCCAAAAAGGCAGAAAACATTTTAATGCACAGCAAGTAATGGAAGTGAAGCACAGTAATTCTAACCACTGAGCCACAAACCATACAGGGAGTCATGAGAAAAGTCACTTGGCACTAGCAATCATTCTTCAAATAGAAAATTATCAAGCTTTCGGGTTCTTTTGGTTTTTTTTTCTCCTTCAGGCGTAGCAGACAAAGTTACTCAGTTCTAATATGTCACTGCCATTAAAAATGATTGATCATTGGGATGACTAATTAAGATTTGGTAAGAATCGTTCTTGACTTTCAGAAGATTAAACAACTGGTATTCTGCAAAAATACGTCTCTGACTGCAGTCTTTCTGCAGTAGTCAAAATGTTGTCTTTTGAAACACAGGGAACACTGACAGTGGTTTCTCAAGGAAGGTGCTACAGCTCATGTTCTAAGATTAAGTCCAGACGCCCCCTGCCCTCTACAGACAGAATCACAAAGTTTGTATGATTCATAAAGGACTAGTCAAACTTTCCTAAGTTTAATTGGAGGTATCAGTCTAATCACAGAAAGTAACTGTAAAAATACAGAAAGAAAACAAATCCATTATTACCATCTTGTAGTTTGTAGGTATCAGGCATGGCTCATTTCTCCAATAAGCCTTAGCCATTAAAAAAGTCAAAGAAATGAGAAGGGGGAAGGAAGGTATAATCTTACCGGAGTCTCAGCTTTCATCTGGGCCCGCAACTTCTCTCTCATTTCTTTTTCATTGAATTTGGCACTTCTTTTTACATAGACTCCTCCATGCTAACAGAGGAAAAAAATAAAAAAAAGAAAAGTCTTAAATATTTAAGTAGTTTAATGTAGAATAGTTGATAAAAGAACAAACAAGACAGCGACAAGTCACCTTTATGACTCACGCTGCAAATTGCCCATAAGACATTTTCTCCCAGGATGAAAGCACCTACAACTAATTTTACATTTGCATGTACTTAAGTTCACAAAATCTGTTTAAATAAAGATCAGATCTAGAAAAAAGAATATCCTAAGACACCTGAAGTGTCTCGTTTAAAGGTGTTAAATAATTAACTGGAAGACAGCATTGGAACTGACCCCAGGGATCTGTCTATTCCTGACAACACTGAAAAGCAGCTTAACTTGTATATCAAGGGAAAAATCACACAACTTAAGTTACTCACATACAAGTACTTATAGGTCAATGTTTTCAATTTTATGTGCCTGCTCTTAAATAGTGACTATGCAAATACTGGAATTACAAGTGTTGCACCTATACATACAAAATTTATGAGTAGCACAAAAGTAACTAGCCTAAGTCTTGAAAACTTCCATGCACTTCACTACAGAATCAAACTTTTGTTAAAGAAGTTACATACTGAGATAATAATTGAATAAGTAAGACAAAATCTTTAGAAGGCAAAAGATTTTATAGAAGTATTTTTACTGAAAATCATTATAAAAAGTTAGACCATTTCCTGGAAAATACTAATTTTATAACTTGTTCCACACAACTTATCATAAAAACCTCAGTAAAAGGACTATGGCAAAGTACTCATATAGAAAGCGGGTTATAAAGAAATAAAATTTGCCTCATCATTTCCCTCTTCCCTCACTTTGTTTTATCTACAGCATAGCTACAAGAGCATGCTCCAAAATGGACTACTGAGACAATTCTGAAAAAAAGAAAATAATTTAAAAAATAGCTTCCATATAACAGAATTTCATTTTTAAGGTACATGGTTTTCATGGGTTTTCTAACTGATTCCCTAACTTGGTAATACTCTTTTCTGCCTACCCCAACTTTGGCATTAGGATCTGTCAGATAACTTCTGGCTATTTACGGTTTTACACACTCTTAACAGAAAGGTGACAGTAAGATTAAAACTACTAAGAGCTGAACCTCGTTCAAAGCTCCTATCTCGGGAAAAGATACAGTACATTGTAGAAACAGAGGTGGTGGTGTGTGTGTGGAGCTATTATTTTATTTGCATGGCATGGACAGGAATAAAGTTTGAGGGGTTGGGAGGAGGCAGGCAGAAGAGGCGGTTATGCAAAGTGCCTTCAGCCTTTGCTTTTCATGGTGTGGTGAGACGGCTGTGCAGCTGCTTAGCTAGTGGTACTTGATGTGACTTAAGTTGTTCTCCAAAGGCTGCAGTGAAAAGGAACAGAAAGTCAATGGTGCATTAACTCCATATTAAATATTGTCTTAGCATTATTGTCTGTGGTTCCCTTCCAAGATGAAGTAGCCAGCTGCAACACTCAGCTGCGCTGCTGTGGCTGGCAGGGCACCAAAACCAAGAACAGAATCCCCCAGTCCACCAAGCTTGGCCTTTAGCAGGCTGGAGCATCGCATCAGCACCACCCCACAAGCAGTTTACCAGTCCTGGATAGATAATGGCATGAACAGAAAATTGTTCCATCAGCTGTGCAGCAGAGAGCCACACATTATCTACACACTCCACATGTAAGACCGTTTTTAAGATCTGACGCCATTAAAGTGAAGTATTTCTGTACAGTGACACTCACCACAACAAGTGCTTACAGGAAGGGCAAACTCAGTTTGGTGTGAGAAATAATGCACCTACTATACAAGACTTCCATGTAATTGGTAAGTCATTATTACGTGTGAGCTCAGCTAGGTCAAGTTTTGATAAATAAGGGAAGGCTGGAATCAAAGTCATAATTAAGGGAAGGCTGGAATCAAAGTCTTCACTTATTTATCAAATTACTAACCAGCTGCAGTAAACTTTTGAACCACCTTTTACTTGTTTAATTTGTGGACTTGGAGAAATCAAGTTACTGTTGTACCGTTTGCTTAGAGACACCACAACACCAAAGACAGGTTTGGTGTCCCCATCTCAGACTTTTTAATGCTCAGAAATAGATTTGTACTTCTCAAGTAAATACAAATATACAGTCATTAAACGTAAGAACAGACAAATTACATACTGCAAGATCACCACTCACTGCATACAACCCAACTACATCAATATGTCAGCTCCCCTATGGTGCAGCATTACAAAGCTAAAGAGAGGCAAGCTGCCATACTAGGTAAATATTTAGCTAAAATTCAGTAACAACCAAAAGGGTGCACAAGCTGATGCTGAATAACAGAAAAGACAAAGACATACTTCCTACGTTAAAAAGTCAAGCAAACTCTGTAATATCAAAAATATTTATCAGAATTACATCCCAGCCTCACCAGGTGGTATAAGATGAATAGGAGCTAGCTGCATTTTGGTGGAGAAAGATAGGGCAAAAAAAATTTCAGATCCACCCAAAAATAATAAAGCCAGTTTTATAAAAAGAAATAGCTCTACCTAATAAATCAAACCTGGAACATAACAGGTTAATTAAAGTGGTTCTTTTCTTTTCTTGCTATTAGATAGCTGCCTCCAAAGAAGAATGCTAGTTATGCAATTGTATATAGCTCAAATTCCCCAATTTGTATTGCGTTTCCTTTGCAGTAAGAGATCAAATATATGAACGCTTTTCAAAACAGATTTCTGGAAGTACTGTTTTTAAGGTTATAATTTTTTTCCACTGTACTTTAAAAGCCCCCCTCTCAGTCAACAATGGATTATGTTTACAAATATACTTCCTTTGTGCCTGAATTTCGCTCTCCTGGACATCCAGACCACGTTTATTTCCAAACAGGATGTTTACCTGAGGTAGGGAATATGAATTCCGTGAGCATGGCGTAACTACGTGGCTCTGGAAACTTTTAGTGGAGTGTAAGTGACATCACTGACAGAACATCAACAGGAAGGGCAGGAAGTGTTTTATGTTTTTGCACTGTTTGGTGTGATAAAAACAATAAAAATACCTATTAGCTTGCACTGCAGTCCTGCTGCATCCCGTCTTGGTCATTTAAACACACACGCATCACCACTGTTAGTAAGCTGCCTTTCATTTGTGTCATTGAATTAAATATGTATATATTAAAAAAAATACGTATAATCATCCCCCACTAAATCTTGTAGTAGTTTTATGTTTTGAGGCATCCGAAGCTCAACAGATTTTATTTAATATCTATGTTTTGATTAAAAATGTAGGCTACATTCAGATTAATTTCCACAGGAACCTTCTTTTAACAGTCCATACAGCAGTCAGGAAACTGAGCGCTGGATATTCCAGATAGCAATAGTAATTTTCCAAAATCTGGAAAAAAGTCATTTCTGGACACCTAATGATAGCGGATGGAATATATATCCTGTCTGTATTTTAATTAAAGCAGACTTAAATCACCACGAATGTAATGACTACAGGCAAGGACAAAGAGCAAAACATTTCCATGCAGCAGACTGGTCACTTTAGTGCAAGAAAAATGTAGAGAACCAGAGTCAGTGGGGACAAGCACTGGATAACAGAGAAGCCTGTTTTCTCCCAGTGGATAACCTCACTGAGGTATGAAAGGGTGTGACAGTCAGTACTTCATTTAGGGGACTGGGACAGCAAACCCACCAATAAAAAGAAATCATGAACAGTTTACTTATTTTCTCTGCAACATATTCTTTTCTAAACGTAGTGATTTTAGAACAAAGGATGGCAACCACCCATGCTCCAGACTAGATTTATAGCCTACTTGCTGTCAAAGGCACTCATCCAGAAGACAATAAACATTTTCAACCATCAAGCTGAAAACATCAGACCCGGATCTCCCAATATCTTGGGAGACACTCTAACCTCTTACACGCTGAACAGACACCTCAACTACTGCCTGTGCTCTAAGATAACATGGTGAGACAGTTCACACCCTAGAGATGGGCATCATATATGACATATCCAAGACTCTGAACCCCTGTTCAAATTAGGTACCTACAAATCTACATCTGATTGCTGAGAAAGGCCACCGTTTAAGGTGCTTCCTATTGTTCAGCATACAATTAGGCAGTTCATGGATCTGTACCCAATGCTCTCTAAACCCAATTCAACTTACATTAGCTTCTTGGAGGCAAAGTTTGAGAGTCAATTGCCACACAAGGGCTATCCTGCCTCCTCACCCATGGCCATATACGCAAAACTTTCCCCCTTTTGCTGGTTCTAGCAATCAACTGATCTGACTTGACTTATGGATGCAAGAGTGCAAGCTGTTAGAAACATGCAGCCAAGGATGAGGGATAGAGTAAAGCCTTATTTGGACATACGTCTGTAGTTGTCTACTCTTCATATATTCCTTTACAAACTAATATATAGTTCAAATCATACCCAGTGTAGTATTTCTCTCAATATCCCCCATCCAGAGAAGGGCAACAAAGCTGGTGAGAGGTCTAGAGCACAAGTCTTATGAGGAGTGGCTAAGGGAACTGGGGTTGTTTAGTCTGGAGAAAAGGAGGCTCAGGGCAGACCTTATCACTCTCTACAACTACCTGAAAGGAGGTTGTAGCAAGGTGGAGGTCAGTCTCTTCTCCCAAGTAGCAAGCGATAGGACAAAAGGAAATATCCTCAAGTTACACCAGGAAAGGTTTAGATTGGATATTAGGAAAAAGTTCTTCACTGAAAGGGTTGTCAAACATTGGAACAGGCTGCCCAGGGAAGTGGTGGAGTCACCATCCCTGGAGGTATTTAAAAGATGGGTAGACGTGGTGCTTAGAGACATGGTTTAGTGGTGGTTTTGGCAGTGTTAGGTTGATGGTTGGACTCCATGATCTTAAAGGTCCCTTCCAACCTAGACGATTCTATGATTCTATCCTCTTGGACATGGCTGACAGTCAATTCAATCAAACTGTCTAATTCTACTAGAAATATTTTTCTAAGTGCTTTTTCCTTTTCTTTGCCTGGGTGGAGGGGCATGGGCAGAAAGCAGACTACTGTTCAGGGAACAGGTAAAAATCAAAGACAGAAGCCAAAGGAGAAAAATCTTATCGAACAGGCACTTTGGAACAGTTACCCAAAACTTAATCCATTTCTATTCTAACAACTAAGCACCCATCTAAATCCTGAGATAAGTACTATGAAGCCATTTCTGTTCACCTAGCCAAATGTACCAATAATTCCAAAATCATCTACATTCTATTTCATTTGTATATAGAAACAGTCCTGCTTCCCGAAAAAACACAGAACAGACATGACAAATTCAGAGAGGATTTTAGGGAGGTGAATGCCATCTACACTGTCCTCCACCATTTTAGATCAAAGACCACGTCCACTTAGTATGTTGGCTGTGCAGTGAATGTGGCCCACTGCTTCTTCAGTAATTGTATAATTTTGAGTCACATCAGATTGGGCTCTCAAACTAAAAGGAAGAAGAGCAGCATTATATAGAAAGAGGGAAAAGTAAAAATTAGGAACAGTAATACTGTTAGACTCAGGTTTACAGCATTTTTGCTTAACTGAAGTCCAAAGCAAAACCATCAACACTTTCATGGTGGCTGAGATCTGCTTTTCCTCCACACTATAGCAAAGTCCAGTTTTCCTCTTTCATATTGTGCTAAAACCAAAAAATCGAAAAATAAATAAGTACACCACAGCAATGTCAATTTACTTCCAATTTGTAGCATGGTAAAAAAAACAATCCATACATAGAAAAAAAAAAAAAGTCTGTTTGCACCTACTGCTAAGTGGGGTTTTGGACTGTAAAANCCCAATCCATACATAGAAAAAAAAAAGTCTGTTTGCACCTACTGCTAAGTGGGGTTTTGGACTGTAAAAAGAACAAAGCTCTACAATATTCTGAAATGCTTCTAACACACTCTACAGTTTTAATTCTAGTCATAAACACCGTTCATAAAAAGTATTCATTTAGAAAAGTAAACGGATTCTTTCATAATTGTCTCTCAACTAAGATACACATGTAACTACAGTGAGTGAAATCAGGCATTTTCATGTTCAAATAAACAAGTGCCAGCTCAGAACTACATCTTCCATGCATATATGATAAATGGAAGGAAAGTACATCTTACATATTAGACCCACAAACAGCAAGGGAAAAATGAATGGGCTTACCTGTGAAAAATACCACCCGTACAGTGGAAGCCATTTTAATCCATCTTTCAAGACATACCGGACATGCCCAAGAGCATTCTGCCTAATTGCCAGCATGTCTGCAATAATCCAATCAACTGCAAAGACAAAAGCCCAAAATGTTTAATTAAACTACTTTTTAATTGCCACTGATGAAACAAAAAGTGCATGTTGTACATATAAATATCATTAAAGGTTTCTGAACTCGAAGTTCCTGATCATTAGGGCAAGGCTGGAAAGACAGAAAGATCACAAGATAAGCAGATTTTTTAAATCTATAAAAGTGCAAAGACAAAGAAACAAAAAGAAATACAAACCTGTACACTGATGATTTGATAAATATATTACATTTTCTTTATTTTTTGGCAAATCCCCGTAGATTATTACCTAAAAAAAGAAATTTAGTATTACTTTATTATTTATTTTCATTGCATTAGGCAGTGATGAGATCCACTGCAGTAATTAGCTATTTACTAGAAAAACTGACAGTGAGTTAGTACCATTAACAGAAAAACACCCCATCACCGCATCAGTACTCATCATGAATACAACTGACTTATCAACAAAGCAGTGAATATTAATTAATGAGGACTTAAAGAAAGCTATTCTGTTCCTGTGCCTCGGCCCAAGAACTGGATCCATGGAAGCTGACCTACATCCACAAGATCCCTACATTAATATAATTAAAGGTAAAGAAGAACCACAGATGTACAAAACCACCATTTAACTTTATACATCCAATGAATAAGATGTGCTTCAGCCAGACACTTGTTATCATTCAATCTAAAATGGTAGATTTTCCTGGATTAGATCGGGAACAAAATCTCAAGCATTTGCCATGATTTTAACCATCAAGAACTAAAAAAAACCATGAGGTTGAGAAGTGGTCATCATTAAATTGGTCATCAGCTTCCAGCTTGCAGCTTTTGTTACATTTTTTTTCTGTTACATTAAAGCCACCCTTTAACCTTGTAGCTTCCCCTCCGAAAGGTAATTGCCTACTAGTGAAATAACCTTCTGAGAGCATGACTACAAAGCCAGATGCTGAAGCAGTAATCCACGTCAGCTTTTAAAATGGATTAATTAAATTACTTTTATTTCAAATATAAGATGAGAAATTAATTAAACCATTTCAATTCTGAATCGAAGAATCCATGTAACTGTTTAATTATCTTTAATAAATACTTTCATTATCTAATGAAGCTTAGTTTTTCCAACCAGTACATTCTAGGTAGCATTCCCCCCCTCCTTGCTCTGCCAATACCAATGCCTGTACTCCTTGTTTCTAGAAGTTAGCTGCATTAAACATACACTCTTCTTTGAAGTGACTCCATTCACCAAAACCCAACGTGCTGTTTGGAAGGTTTACCCACTTACTATCACCACTTCCCTAGTCTGGACCATCTGGGAATTTCATCAGAAAGATCTAACTAATATTCAGATCTTGATTAATATAATTTAGCATGCCAAGTCACATATTGATCCTTGTAGAAGATCTTTACGAGCACCTCTGGAAAATCTGTCCATCTCTCAGTTAACCTGTGATACCGGATGGGTAACGCCTTGTATTGTAACGCTAGGCAAAAACCCCACATAAAGCTGTATGTTTTACATTCATGCTGTTCCTTCTTCTTAAAAAATGCAACGGCACTGTTGATCAAATTTTGTTTTCAAGGCAAGAACCCAAATATCGGCAAACTGAGATATTCAATAAATATGTGAACAAGAGATCATCCAGTATACAATAAAGAGAACATTACTTACTTGAATTAATATTTTTCCACAAAAAAAGCATGCACAATAAATTTTAACTGAACATTATTTGTAACAAGCTCGTTGACAAGTATATTCTGAACCGCATCCAAGAAATTCAAATGAGATTTTGAAAAGCTGTACGAGTAATTTTCTCATTAAAATTCTAGGAGAATTTATAACCTTACTGCTGACACCCTAGGTACCACACACTATTTAGTGCAAGGTAGCAGTCAGAGGGTCTAATCTTACAGTTCAGGTGCAAAAATTCCACTGAAAAAAAAAATTATCTTTCTACTCTCACTTACAGAGTTAAAGCTTCATTTTTAAAGTGTACATTTTTCCAGCAGTGTTACACAGTAGGTCCATAAATACTGTTTTCTTTAATTTCAAGTTAAGACTCTACTATGCAGTTTCTGGCAAAGGTTTTTTTCGAGGAAAGGAAAAGGCCCAATACAACAAATTACTAAACCAGAAGGTCCTGAATGCTATCTGTGCTTTTTTAAAATGTAAGAAAATAAGAACAAGAGGAAAACAGAATCTTCCCTGGACACTGTAAGAGCTATCCCACACAAGAAACAGGGTTTGAAATATATAATTTATAACTTCAACTTGTAAAAATTTCCACTTTAATGTACAAAGTCAAAATCTCAGTGTAATCAGACCCACAATTCCAGGCATTCACTTGTGACTATTGCATGAGTAAAAACAAATATAAAGGATCATTCACTTAAAAAAGCATGTATGATTGTGACTGCCAAATATAACAGCTAATCTGTATTATTTTTTATTTCAATAAGATTGGATCTAGTTCACTTTTTAATCCCAGAGGAACACCCGCTCATTGTTACTGTAAGCAATTTCTATGTACAACATTAAGTCTTACCGTAAGTTACATGTGTTTACATGTAATGGACCCAAATTTTTTACTCATGATAAAATACACAGCCATACTGTTGTACAGAACTAAAAAAAAATAATAATAAAACCCCCTATCTTTTCCTATTCATAATTAGTTTGCATTGAACACAAAACCCAGGATATTTTATTTCAAAGCAAAGGGAAGAGTGAGAAAATTTGGTAACACTATTTTGTTTGCTCAGATGGCTCAGCCTAAGAGGATGAAACAGCTTTAACTGCAGCATCATTCACTTCAGCACTGCCCATTTCAGTAATCTCGAAAAAAGGCTGATACAGTTCATGAAAGGCTGGCAAACAGCTATTCACGTATGAGACATTCACAGCGAGGAACGAAGAGCTACAAACTTATGGTACAACTGTTATAACAACCAGGTAAGAATGGCAACTTTCAACCGAATTCTCTAGAGGCTTCTTCAGGGTTCACAGGAGACACCCACTCTGTGGGCAGCCACACAGCTCTCCTTCTGAGGACAGAGCATTTTTGCTTTATTGTTGTGTTTCTGGAAATTTTCATAGACCTTACACAACAGAGGGCTAACAGTTAAGAGCTTTGAATCCTGCAGAAATGTTGCCCTTTTCCCTTTGAGATGATGTCTAATGAATTCACCTGCTTGCAGACAAGCAGGGGAAGAGTCCCCCCAGGGCAAGCCTTTAATTTCTGGCAATCTGCTTTTAGGTGAAGCAGATGACCTAATGTATATTATAGTTGCAGAAGGAAATGATATAGTACTCTTCATGGTCTCCAGAAAGCCTCTGACTCCCTGCTGTTTCTTGTAGCTAACTTTGCAGAATTCCCCGCAGCAGAGACTGTGCTGTCTCTGGCTCCTTCTCAGTCTGCTGGTGCAGAAGAGATCTGGAGACCACAGCGAAGGCAAGCGCTTGAGTGATTTACCAGGGACAGCAATGCAGAAAAAAAAGTGTCCACAATGCCAGGTCACGTGCATGCCCCTTTTGAAGCAACCTGAACAGATGAGAGTAGCTAAGAGACTCCTAGTTCTCCTCAGGAGGATACTGCTGTTCCTGGGATCTGCAGAGCACCAGAGGGGGTGGTCTTCCCCTCCGCAGGGCACTCACTAGCCAGCACCAGGGAAGTGGTGCAGAACACACCTGGAAGGCAATTTTCGGTTTCAGAAGCTAAAGTACCAAGTGTTTCAGGTATTTTACGCACAGCTTTCCAAATGCCACAGCATACATACAGTCTACCCATGTATCAGCTTGAAAGACTGAGAAGATAAATGTCCTGTCTGCCACAACGCAGCAAGTGAGGAATCTATTTATTTGAATAGGTGCTGCTTTGTTAAAAAAAAAAAAAAAAGGCACAATGAAGTCAAGCAAAGAAAACAAGTTAAAAGGCAGCGCAACACAGCAAGCAAAGTAAGCAGAGATTTGAGGGAAAATATTTAAAATGCAGATTTACAGTCTAACATTGCAAACATTACTTGGGTGCAGAAATTAAACTGTGTGCTTTTAGCCATGTTTTGCTTTCTTCACAGCCCAGTTCACAATAACGGGTAATGCTGTTAATATGGGTCTTTCCCTTCTGTTTACATTGCAGTGCTGTCAAACTCAATTCGGTGAGGTCTCAAATCGAGGATACCATACACCAAGCTGTTCACACGCTCAGCAGGCACAAGACACACCTCAGAGCGCTGTGGCCAGAGGACGCTCTGATTCACTGGCAGAAGGTTACAAGTTCTCGTGATGGGAGAATTTACAAATTCAGCGACAGGCTGATCTAGGCATGCAAATGGAAGCTTCTGGGTGATCTGGTGATACCAGTTTCAGCTTCCCTAGCAGCCTCTGCTTCTTCCAGTGCAACATATTCAACTACGGCTGTGCCAACATGGTAGGTCACGTAGCAATGTAAAACAGTCCTGCATGACAGTCATACCTAAATAACTCATAATTTGCAGAGATTTTCACTGCAACAAGGTGGACACTCCCAATTTAGAGTGAGAGTTTTATTTCTTGCTTATGAAATCTGTACATACTGAAGAAAATTAGAGAAATCATTTAATCACATCCTAGCTACATCAGCTCAGAAAACATGACAAAAATAACTCAAGAGGTAAAAGTAATCACGCTATCAGAAGACCTGCTTGCAGGTCAACTGGTGACCACATCAAACTCCTAGCAAAGAGATTACCTTAATATGATAATGGGATGTGCCTGATAATGGGAGCAGTTCAGGAGCTGACCTGCAAGCAGATTTGGTGCTTCTGCTTCAGTGGCAGTAAGGCAACACAGCTGGTTATTGGTAGCAAAAACTCATCTTATGTCCCATCACATGTCTACCAGCACACTCACTCTTGGTTCCTCAGACTTCTCAACCCTTCTCCCTTCTCTGTTCAAAGAAATTAGGTGTGAATTGCAGAATGATGCTCCCTTCTTTGCTGTTACTTCAACAAAACCAATGTGCAGTGGGGCACTTTGTGGAGAAGGTGGAGTATTCTGATCAGGAAAAACATCAGCGTTAAGCACAGGCAATAGCAACTGGAAAGAAGGATGAAAACATTCCTTCCCTCTCGTGGAGGAAGAGAGGAAAAACAGAACATTCAAGATATCAACACTTCACTTAAAACCAACCATACAAACTTCGTATACTCAGCTGTGCTATCCTCACAACATGCCCTTCACTCCATGTCGCTATTTCTTCCTGACTACTTTTATAACTAGGACTGTGTGCTCTTCAGGACAAGAGGGTCTTTGTTAGTTGGGCACTACTACAACGCGAGTGCTTATTAAAATAAATAGCACCCTAGGATGTATTTCTCATCTGTTTGTTAAAAAGTCTGAAAATAATTTTGTGGTGAAAGAGCAGAGCTTGCAACAAACCACCGAAAGCAACTACCAGATAGGGCTTCTGAAAGTCAACACATAACCCTGTGCAAGCTGACTCCCGCAGCATTGCTGCAGGCATCTCAAGGGAAGTTGTTTAAATTCTCTCAGTCTAAAAACCTGCCTGATGACACAACCAGTCCTTTGAGCTTCTAGAGAAAGTACCTCAGATCACAGAATCTATTTACCCTGCTTGACAAGAAGCAGGCTCAAGACAGGATGCAAATGGGGAACTTGTACTTGGTGCTGACAAATTTCTCAGCTTTTCAGATGTACTACTATAAGAATTTCAAATCTTTATTTTCTTCACAGAAGATAAGAGAAGCACTTTTACCCACATTTAACAGATACTAGTTTCATTTGGGTACAGCAAAAGGAATATGAATAGGACAAAAGGAGAAAGGGCTGTCATGGTTTAGTTTTTAGTTGCTTTTTCTCTAGATCTAAAAAAAAAAAATTACCTTTAAGTATCATTTTCCTAAAAATACCTCTAGGTCACATACAGTTTTTAGGTAATGGTCACATTACTGCTACACCTCATAACCTCTTTAGTTAAAGAGACTCTCTGCTCAATAGATAATTGCACAAGTCTGAAGTGTGCTGCTCAGGCTCAGCATCAAGCCATAAAAATCACAATGCAATCCATTTTATTGAAGCAGAGAGTTCACTCGAATATTCTGCAGCTATGTATTTTACTGGGGTTCAGTGAAGGAAACCATTACCAAGAGGCCAAACTCTGGGGAATATTGAGAAGATTCCTATATGTAATTCAGTTTTTTTTTTTTAATCATTCGATTGAACCAGAAAGCTGAGAACTTAAGAAAACAGTTACTGCCATTTTATTTCCTTTTTGTAAGATGGATATTAGGAACATATATGGATTATGCAGGACTGAATGTGAAGCACCTGATGTTAAGCATGAAGTCTTTACATTTTTCTTTCTTCCTAGCTTTTAGGCCTATGGTCTAAATTGACAAACTGTTATGAACGTGAGTGGTTATGCTTCATTCAATGGCACTAGCTATATGCATAGAAGAAGTCTAGTTCTGATGCTGAATGTAAAGGCTTTACAGTTTCTCAGCTGAATTAAAGATAACTGACCCCTGAATTAAGGGAAAACTCCTTCTGGAAGAATCAGAATCAATGAAATCTTAAAGGAGCCTTGTGAGCTAATGAAAACATGTATTTCTAATGAAATTTATAATATCTATGTCAGTAAAAATACAGCTTTAGAATCTTTTGTTCTGTGCATATTTGACTACTTTTTGTATTTGAGCATAAAAAAGACTTGGAAACAGTCCTCCCCAAAGCCTCAGATGGTGATTTAGAGGAGAACATTACAAATTGCTTTATGTACACCAGTCTAACATTACCTAGATAGTGATGTGTATAGTTTTGCAGCTTCTCATTCAGAGGGTGATTATTGTTTAGAGAAGGGGCGCGTGGTAGAGCAAAGTAGTTCTGGGAAACAGCCATAAAAACTGGAATATTTAACCTGAGCAAAAGGCTAATTTCAGAGAAAGTAAGTTTCCACAATACCAATACATTGACACAATTTCACTTAATTTATATTTATTTAAACAAACAACAGTCCCAGATCAGATTCAACAAAACCACTCCGGTGGTTACCCGTGGCACATCAGTCAGAAACAGGAGCTCTTGGCTTCTGGGGGAGCTCAATGCTGCAGCAGGGGATTCCCAACATCTGCGATACTGAGCCTGCCAGCTTTGAATTGCCAGAATCTAGCCCACTGAAAGCAGATGCAGATTCTAAATCCTACCTCGTCCTAACATGCTGCTCACTGCTGTTAGAAGGTACATCTATGGAGCAGGGATTCTCTCTTCTGAAAACAAACTGCTAAATCACCTTTCTAAGGAAGTTGTGGGAACGTGTATGTTAGAGAGAACTGAACTGATGCATCCTGTAAAGTGAGTTTGTGCTCTACCTTGTTCAATTAAAGAAAGGTACAATGACTTGTTCCCTTTTGGGTTTTGTTTGTTTGATTAAATAGGAAAAAAGAAGAGCTAAAACTTTTTTTTGAGGTCCCCAGTCCTGCCAGCATATGTTAAATACCATTTGACAGTACTTTGTAGATTCAAGAGCTTTGCTTCTACACTCTGATCAGGGCTACACATGGGTTGGGAATTTTGCTTTAAGCACACACAATTACTTCATTCCTGCCTGTACTCTTTAGCTATCTGAAGAAACTTTAAAAAAAGAAAAAGGCATCTGTATAACGTAACTGTTTCAGTCTTGGTGACAGAAATAAAGCAGGATTTATCATGAACATAATTTTAAGATTTTGGCATCTAAATTCTAAATAAATCTGACTTTTCAGTGCCTAAACCATTTACTTTCTGAAAATTACTTGCTTTTGATTACAGTGCAGTTCTATAGCACGGACCATAGAGTGACCCACAGTTAGAATCAGTGACCACTTGGGTTAGAGCACCTAAATAACTTTTACCATAAATCACCAGTAATCACATTTTTTTAACAAGTACCACATATATTTCAAATATATATAGCAGATGTGAAAGCAGATTATTTATAAGGTGAGATTTCAACAGGAGAGTTTTTCTGAACATCTGGCATCTTGGTATTACGCAAAACCTGAACATGCCTTCCAGTACAAGAGTGGAAGGAAGTATTCCACCTGTTTCATTAGGAGAGCAACAGTCTCCTTTATAATCCTTTGGCACCTCTGAAGATTTCTTCCCACAGATTTTTGTAATTTCCTTAAAAGAAAGGAAAACATGACCCATATTTAATGTACCTATTGTTTACTTTATTACTCTTCTGTAGTGGAAAATACATAATGTCCGTGTCCTGTCCCATCCCATTCATCCCCCCAAAATAGAAGCTATAGTGCCTTGGTACATTAAGCACATTCTAGAAATGTTATCCTTTGTGCACCTCACACCAGCCACAAACAGTAAACCTTGTGGCAGTTCGCAGTGTTCCTCAAGCTAGAGCTCTTTATACTAGAATCATAGAATGGTTTGGGTTGGAAGGGACCTTTAAAGGTCACATAGTCCAACCCCCCTGCAATGAGCAGGGACACCTTCAACTCGATCAGGTTGCTCAGAGCCCCATCCAACCTGACCTGGAATGCTTCCAGGGATGGGGCATCTACCACCTCACCACCCTCATTGTAAAAAATTTCTTCTGTCTAGTCTAAATCTTCTGTCTTTTAGTTTAAAGCCATTACCCCTTATCCTATTGCAAAAGGGCCTCCTAAAAAGTTTGTCCCCATCTTTCCTGCAGGCCCCGTATAAGTACTGAAAGGCTGCAATAAGGTCTCCCCAGAGCCTTCTCTTCCCCGGGCTGAACAACCCCAACTCTCTCAGCCTGTCCTCAAAGGACAGGTGCTCCAGCACTCTGATCATTTCTGTGGCCCTCCTCTGGACTTGTTCCAACAGGTCCATGTCTTTCCCGTGCTGAGGGCTCCAGAGCTGGATGCAGTACTCCAGGTGGGGTCTCACCAGAGTGGAGTAGAGGGGCAGAATCACCTCCCTCGACCTGCTGGCCACGCTTCCTTTTGATGCAGCCCAGGATACGGCTGGCTTTCTGAGCTGCGAGCATACATTGTCGGCTCATGTCCAACTTTTCATCCACCAGTACCCCCAAGTCCTTCTTGGCAGGGCTGCTCTCAATCCCTTCATCTCCCAGCCTTGAGGGTATTGATACCAGGCGTTGTCCTGACCCAGGTGCAGGACCCTCATGAGTTTCTCACGGGCCCACTTCTCGAGCCTGTCCAGGTCCCTCTGGATGCCATCCTGTCCCTCAGGCATGTCAACTACACCACTCAGCTTGGTGTCATCTGCCAACTTGCTAAGGGTGCACTTGGTCCCACTGTCTATGTCACTGACAAAGACAGGTATAAAAAAAAAAAAAAGAAAAAAGAAGAACTTTGCTTCTAAATGCCAAAGACTCCAAGGAAGAGTTGATTGTATCTGTAGTACTCGCACAAGCGTTTGTATCAAGTACAGAACTGGTGTGAAGTTATCAATGAATTGACATGCATGGGAAAGAGGATGATTATGAAAACTCCATGTCCTCTGCCTGTGACTGTGGAATAGGATTTTTTCAAAGCTCATCCACACACCATTTTCAGTAAGTATTTAGAATTTAAGCACTATGAACTTCTAAGATGAGGCAAAGGAATCATTACACAGCAAAAGAGAACGTGCAGGGAGGTATCTGAGCTATCTGCAACTAATCTGGGTCCAGACCTGGACACAGTGAACTTGAATCAGCCTCAAAAAATAGCCACTGTTAAAATCACTCTAATATCTGCACACCACCACAGCGTGTCAATGAGCCATTTCACCTGCAGCTTGCTTGGGACTATGCATTGTGTTTGCTTACGCAAAAAGAAACATGCATGCCCTCAGATTCCCAAGTAGCATTAGAAAATGGTACAGGATAACTCTTTAAGTCAATCCGTAAGTTCCAGAGGAAAAATTATTGCAACTACCACAATACAATTCAAAGTCATTCAAAATAATTCTTTTTCTTCCCAACTAGTTATGTGCTCAAATACAGGTTTGACCAAATCATGGGTAGCTAATTTTGCATTTAAAAGTCGAACTAGCATAAACTTTATGATTTCCTAGTCCCACACTGAGGAGCTAGTTATAACAGGGAACATGACAAGTAATATGTGACAGAACTGAAATGAACAATAGAAGAAAATAATTTCTCCATTTTTTTATCCCAAATCTCTTCATCGTATAAATTCAAATTGACAGAACAAAGATTAAAGAATATTTTTCCCCTGAGAAGACATGCTTCCTCGTAATTGTAATGTCAAAATCCCTGACATCTGAGCCTACTTTATCTAACACAACTAAAACTGAGAAAAAAGGATACCCTGTAAGCCTGAGGTAAA
Source organism: Anarhynchus alexandrinus (assembly GCA_008711295.1). NCBI lineage: Eukaryota > Metazoa > Chordata > Aves > Charadriiformes > Charadriidae > Anarhynchus > Anarhynchus alexandrinus. The sequence continues at coordinate 2,765,024 of VUYV01000024.1, forward strand.
TAGTTTGAAATAATTGGAGTCAAATGTTTAACTATGAATAGAATCTCCTCTTAGCAAGAACAGTGTCTGATGGTAGAGTACCAGGAGAAAAAACTTCTCAATTAACAATCATCCTTACATAAAGGATCTGCACATATTATGTAAGCAGAAGGAAAGGGCATGGAAGAGCACTGTACAACTCCATGGCCCAGTATCTACCAAAACACAGTTAAATGCAAAAAGAAGAAAGTGCATAAAACTCATGCAGGTTTAAAAAAAAAAGTGGAATTTAAAAAGATGTGATAAATACCATTTGTATTTTCAGAGGTCACAAATTATACAAAATCAGGACAACTTATATTAAGAACTGAATATACTAAAAATTTTAAGATATTCAACTTAAAATATATTTAAACAGAAATTTTTAAAATCAAACCATGAGATCACAAAACTTACTGGCCAAATACTTGGAATCAGAATTTATAAGTGCATTCAACCTGCCCTTTGACTCCTTTGCTTTTCCTACCTGACAAATACTTGACTTTTTAGGATTTTTGTAAATATACATAGCTAACTTTAAAATGTAAACATACATATTAGTTTTAAATTGCAGACGGTATTAGATAAGGCTGATATAAAATTCAAATTCAGTTGTGACTTGCCAATGAGAAAACATATGCTAGGCAAATCTCCACACAAAGCTTCTAATTTATGAACCCAAACAGCAGTTTTGATTCAGGTAGCTGATACTGGATTTCTAAAAATGCTAACAGACCTCAGTTTTAATTTATTTTATTTTCCATATATTGGGCAGGAGGTGGGGGATGATCAGGACCAGTGAATGTGGAATATCCCCATACCAAATTCTTTCCAGATTGCCCCAGAGCCAAATCTGCAGCATACCAGAACTCTAGCTGATATCTCCACGAACCTGAGTCGTGAAGGACTTCACCTTCAGAACGACAGCCAAAGGCAGACAGAACAAAAATTAAGATATATGCAAATATAACTTTTGCAATATCTAAAAAAGAAAGAGCACAAAGCTTACATACCTAGTGTATCTATTTTTGCTGCCTCACACCACAGTTGAACGTAAGAGTCTAAAATTAGGCATCCATCTCAATTTGAAAGCCGCATCCCTCAGGCTTAGCAGGTATCACTTAATTTCTGCTACTGTAACACACAGGACTTTGCTGTACACTATAAAAGACATACACACCTGGAGACAGCTGTGCATTGAAGTCTCTAATGAGATGAGCCAGGGTAAACTGTCTTCACAGAGTCAGTATCACAGCAGAAAAATTTCACTGGGCTTCTTTCAAAAGTTTACCACACAAAAGTGATTCACTTCACTAAGTTCTCCAGTTTCTTTTCAATCTTTGCACCGCACCAATCCCCAAATTTCTATCACTCCCTCAAGACCTTTATTTCATTATTTCTACCATCAAAAATAAATTACAAGCGATGATTATCTTAAACTCTCAGCATGCCTCACAACAGCTAACATAGTTTAGCAAAGCAGCAACACAAGCACGTGGAATGAACTAGGAGAGCGCAAGCCCTCAGAGGCTGCTCAGCTACCACCTGAGTTTGGAGGTTTGTCTTGCCTGTAGCTCTGCGTCTTCCCACCCAGCTCCCATACTGTCCCAGTCCTCTCCCGCTCCTGAGCTGCCAGACTGGGAGGAGAGCTCAGGGAACTCGAGGGCAGGTTCATAAAACCGGGCTCCTGTCAAAATGCAATTGTCAACACTCTCTTTCCAAACACAACTGGAGAAGGATGAAAAGCGACGTCTCCTTTTGACCTTCCGGTTATGGCATTTGCCTGGGAAATGGGTCCTCATCTCAAGGGGACTCAGACCCTGTCACTCACATCTACCTACACAAAGCAGTTAGGAGACGAACCTTCACCCTGCCTTGATGAAGCCTGGTTTTGATGCCTCCCCCACTGTGGAGAGGGAAGAACCAGGTTCCAAAGAGACGACAACCCACCTCACCAACAGCAACCAGAAGCACCTCCATGATGTGAGCACACTGCAACTTGGCCATTAGACTTGCACTCCCTCTTTTGCTTCCCACCTCCACCTTGGGTCCTCCCGAATTACTTGCTGGATGGCTGAACAGCTTCAAAAGGGAAAGCAGGGAGTAAGTAAAGATAACCTCGTCTGGGAAGGCTGCTGTCCTGGGAATAAAGATGGGCACAGACCTCGTAACACTCGCTTCCAATGCAAACTGGCCAATTACTAGCTAGAAGACTAAACACCCATCCCAAGCTCAGACACTGAGCTCTCCTCACAGATTTCCTAGGAAGCCAAGACATGAAATACAGCCTGGGCTCTACTCCACTGGAAAGTATCACCAAGAGTTCAGCAGCACAATGTCTCCGCAAAGTTTTAATTTGCTCTAATTCTAAGTAGTCATCAACCTTGTTGAGACACAGCAAGTCCAAGCTTCAATAACAATCCAGAAAGCACACTGCATTGTTTAACAACGATCTCTTGCATTTTCTAAAATAATTGTTAGAAATAGTATAGCTCTGCTAAACAACACTGAGGTAGCATCTGATTCTCACAGCCCTTCCAGAGTCCCATAATGACAATGAAAACCAGAATTTCATAATGCCTTTAATGAAAGCACCACTTCCAAAAACTCCTATTTAGTGGGAAATGGGGGTAGAGAAGAGAGCTGACACAAGCACTGAACAAAATCCATGCATATTAATTCAGTCATGGATTTTATTCAATTGTCAAAACCTTTCAGATGGAAAACGATCCTTTAGGAAGCGGTCCGAGTAATGATTTCTTTATTATTTCTTCACAGCCACTCAATACAAAATATCAAACACAATTACAACAAAAAAAGCTGAAGAACATTTAGTCCTCATCTGATCCAAAACACGTGCACAAACACAATAGGGATTAATTTCATCACCCTGACAGAAACTGGGGTAAGATGCTAAGGGTCACAGAGAGATGACAGCATTCATCATATTGAATTACTAGTCCTTTCAGCCCTTCAAATGTCCTAATCACAGGCACATTTGCAGTCATTTTGGTTTTCACATTCTATGATAAGATGCAACTGTTTATTTTCTGTATGAAATGTAAGAGACCAGACTTCCCGAACACAGTAAAGACAAAAGCAGTAACACAACCACAGTTCACCGGCTACTTGATGATTTAGGAACTTGAAGGCAAATCAACTATTAGCACAAGCAAATGCAAGTCCTCCAAAGCGCCTGAATTGCACCTGTTTGTGTCAGTGACTGCTTTGGCTCATCACTGATAAAATTAACATCCTTTGCTGTCTAAGACTTTCTACTCACTTTACAGCGTTAAAGCATCTCATATATATTCTTCCTAGAAAAGAGTACTATAGGGCTTCAGCCACTTACAGCAGGACAGGTGGTAAACAACAAAACTGCATTTGCACCAAAAGCAACATAGGGCCAAAGCAGGGCTGTTCTCTCTGTGCTGCTTCCCAACAGACCGCATTTACAAATTTTCTTGACTATGAGTTTATAACCCTGGAGATTGTTGAAGAGCTTTGTCCAGTTTACCTCATTTACAGGACTGGTATGTTCTGGGTTGCTTTTTGAACTCTAAATACTGGTTCTTCAATTTTCTAGAGCCAACTCATGCATGATAGTCAGCAAAAGGGCTATTTTTGGCAATTCATTAACAGAATTCTAATACTATTGGAAAATCTAAACTGATTCCACCTTAGCTCAAGTTCTCTTAGGCTTTGTAAAAAAAAAAATCATTTTGGTGGAAAAAAACAGGTCTGACCAAAATGTAAAGAGGGGAAGTATTTACAGTATGAGAAAGTAAGAAACTTTTACAGTTACTTCATGAGCCACTCTCTAGAACATAAATACTCAGTAAGGGTCCACAACAACTATAGCTCTGTAATTATTTTAGATCTCAAGTCAAATACTTAAGAGAAAGGAAATTATTAGTCTTTCAAGATTTTCTGTCATGCAGATCAGGTTATCACCTTATTTAGTTATATTTCACAACTGAAAAGAACTTGCTGCAAAGATAAAATGCCTTCCTAGCATGAACTAGAGTTTTTGTTTTAATAAACTTGGCCAAAAACATCAAAAGAGCACAAAAAAAAAGAAGAAAAATACGCTTGTGCATATGGTCGTGAGGGGGAGACAGATTTAGATACTTGATGGACTAACAGCAGATGATACAGAAACATCACTTCCTGACAGATAAAGAAATAAAAAATAAATATAAAGAAATAATTCGTCAAAAAATAATCTATGTTTATGATCCAAACCAACTCTACTTTATTAAGGCCCCATTCATATTACTAGGAATTTCAGCAAAATTATTATTTTAAGGTCAGATATCTCAAATAGTCTCAATTGCCTTAGAGTGTTATTGTATTCAAAACCCACAAATACTCTAAATGTAACAAACCAAAGAATGCTAAACAGTACATATCATTAAAGACCTTTTAATTACGGTAAGATGGCAGCAGTGCTAAGAAAAAGTCACTTACGGCTTTGATTCAGTAAGTCACTTAAGCATCTGTATAATCCTAATGACTTCCGTGAGGCTACGCAACAAGTTCCAGTATTCTGATGAATGAGGTTGTTGGCCTCCCATTTATCCAGTTACAAAAAAATATCCCAACACACTTCAATCGATTGAATAAATTAATAGACCCAAAAGAGATGCTGAATTCCTCTCTCCCGTGGCTATTACGATGCCTTAATGCTGTTAAAGCCCTACAGCTGCCTTTATGAAGCCATGCAAGTTACTATTCTTGCATTGTTTTTTGGGATTAAGTTTAATGCTTCTGCATCTAATTACATGCCTTAAAACAGCCAATTCACAGTAGCTCTCAGGTTACCATCCCAATCTCAAACGCTCAGGCACATGCTTAACTTTCCACTGTGCGTTTTAAGTTAAGCATGTTCAGTGTTCGCAAGAGAAGGTCTTAAAGGACACCCTGTTTCTCCTCCTTAAACAAATGGGGGATATCTTGCAGTTAAAGGATATATGAATTTTAAGGATTCTACCTCTTATCTCTCTACATATGTATTGTATTTTCCAAGTTTTTATTTACCTTTCAGTGTCAGTTACCATTTTACTTATCCTATGACATGCCATGTTGGTTTTGTGGGCTCTCTTACTTGTTTCTGATACCCTTTATTTCAGCTATGCATATATCATCTCCTCTTAACATCATCTGTTGCTTACTGTGACAAAGCATCTCTATTTTAATACTGTCCTAAGTGATCACCTGTACTGTCTCCCACCATGTATTTTTTGTGTGGATAAAGTTTTATCCATGCAATAAAAGAAAACAGAGGTCAAAAGATGATGGCTGCCTTTTTTGTTTCTTTTGGTTAGCATTTTCCTTTCTGTACCTTTCTGTCACCAGCATTTTTTTGATGAAAGTTCTTATCAAAAGTTCGAAGTGGTTGCTACCCTGTGCACACTATTTGTAGGAAATGTGAGTAATTTTTCTGTTACAATTTATAATTAAATGTTTGGCTCTCATTCATAGAATGGGTTGAATTAAACTACTATGCTGCTACTTTCAGCAGCTAATGGCCAAGGTGTGTTACTACACATAAAGATATCTGCACTAAAGATGCTGCATAGAAAAGACAGCAGATAAACCTCGCCCTTTTTATCTTTTTTTTTTTTTAAACAGATACGTAAAACATAACCCAACTAATTTCTACAAGACGCAAGGGTGAAGTTACATGAGTTACAAGCTGAATCAAAAACTAATTACCACTAAATGAAGATCTCACTTCCATTTTGTATCCGTTCTATTTACCCTGATGTCGAACTGTGCAATTCTATCTTTAGCTGGCTTTGGGGGTTTCCATGAGAGTTGGTACAAAGTGAGGCCTACAACTGCAGCTCAAGAGTGGAAGTTTAGGGAAGACCTAGCCTGATTTTGAAATAAATGCTTCATAAGACAGTGGATGAATGCTTTAGCTGTAAATATGAAGAAGGGCTTACTTGTACCAGCTCTGTCACCTGCCAATCAACATGTAAGCACTTGTTATTCTTTACTCTTAAGCACCCACAGCTGCCACTAACTTCAAATACACTTCTGTATATTCAGAAAACTTTGAAAGTCAGGTTTAGGCACAGTAAGCACCTGTCATTTATGTAATTATTTTTTACATGTAGAATTAAAAGTCTCCTTATTTACTTTTGAAATTACAGACAAATATGTAACTTTTCGAACGCGTAATCCTCCGCGAGATAAGTGAAGTAGTATTATTTGAACACAAACACCCTTCTGGTCACACAAGAGAGGCCTACAATTCCAAATTATTAACCTGAAACCTTGTGCTTCAGTTTCTGAGATACCAAAGAGTCACAATCTACGGCTGATCCAAAATTTAAGGGCCAAAGACTGACAGGGGGTAGACTGCGTTCAAACGGAGAAGCTGTAATAATTCAGAGGTTAAGCAATCTATTTATTAAAAACCTGTACGTGTACTAAGTACAATTATAGTTGATTATAGTTCTCTTATCTGATGCCAATTTAACACTACAGATGTGCAACACAGGCCACAGGGTTCAAGTGTGCAAAGGCGGCTGCCACCATTCAAGGGCTGACAGAGCACAACCGGTGTCGCATCCCTTCCGTTTCCCCGACCTGCAAAACGAACACAACACCAACACACTCCGTGAAAAGCATCACCAGAGGTGACACAAGCCTGTCCTCTGCCGATCCGGAGCACACGCACCGTGTTTACCCCCCGCCCCGCCTCACCGGTACCGGGGAAGGGCCACAGGCACAGCCCGCACCTGCCGGGACCGCCGACCTCACATGGCGGCGGGCGGGCCCTGCTCAGGCCAACCGCCTCCCGCCCGCCGGAGCGGCCTGAGGAGAGCCAAAAGGCGGCGGGGCCGGGGAGAGNCCTTCCCTTGCCCTGCCCGGCTCACCTGCACGCCCGTGTAGTTCTCGAAGAAGAAGAGCACCATGCTCTGGTAGATGGTGTAGAGGCGGTCGTCCACCTCACGGTAGAAGCGGGCGGGCAGCACGGCGGAGAGCAGGCGCCAGGCGCCCCAGGCCAGCACGTAGGTGGGCGCCGTGCCCATCATGACGGCGGCGGGCAGGACGTAGCGCATGGAGTAGGTGTGCAGCACCAGCGACAGCAGCATCTTCCCGCTGCCCCCCTCCCGGCCTCACCGGGACACCCACATGGGCAACGCGCTCACACACAGCCCGGCAGCCCCGCCGACCGCATCGCCCGCCGCGACGGGCAGACCCGCCAGCCGGGCGGGAGCGGGGGGAAGCAGCAGCAGCGGCGGCGGCGGCCACCGCCGCCAGCGGCACAGAGGGAGACGCGGGAACGGGCACCGGCTCAGGGCTCCCTCCGCGCCGCCTCCGCCACCATATTGCCCGGCCGGAGGAGGAGCGGCGCCGGCAGGAAGGCGGCCCCTCGCCGGCTGTGGGGGGACTTCCGGGAGGGGCGGGCGGCAAACTGGCTCCGCCCCGGCCGCGACCTGAGGCGACGGGCCGGGCCGGGCCACGCCGAGTGCGGGGGCTTCTTAGGAGCAGGCCCGGGGCCGCGTCCCCCGTTAGAAGTGGGTGCAGCAGCCCCGCGGGGCGAGGGGTGCCGGGCTGCTGCCGCAGGCTGTGGTGGGAGGGTTGCTTGGCACCATGCGAAATGAGGCACCTGCGTTTAAGAATTGATTAGCCCTAATTAGCGTTAATTTTAACCTACTATAGGTTAGAAGAAAATTTACTTCACGGACACACGCACTTTCTGCCATGAGTCCCAAGTGGAGCACTAAGAAATTCGTACTTCTCACTTTTGCCAGCTACAGTGATGGTCGGGTGTTTGGTGCTTACCAGTTTGCGCACTGTCTCCCCCAGGTTCTCACCAGAGCAGGCAGCTGCCTGCCTGCCTGCCTGTCTGCCCGCCCAGCGTCCTCTTCTCTCCCACCCCCAGTAACTGGCCAGATGTGCCGGCCGCTTTTGAAGAAAATGCAAGAAGTCTTGTAGAACATGACAGTGTAATAACCTTCCCAGAGGGAGCTTCTTACTGAGCTCTTGCCCATAGTGAAGTATTTATTCCTTGTTTTAATAAAAGAAGTTTTATCCCAAAGCTTGCAAAGATCTCATCAATTTGAAATAAGTGGATGCTCAGTACCTTCGGCTAAGATCTGTTTCCTTTGCCAGGCTTTAACTGGGACAAACTTTGTCCTTTGCTGTTACTTACCTCATGCTAGCTGTTTTTTAATGTGTGCTGAAAATTGTATCCTGGAAGAGTTCAGCAAAATAAGACTTGGGGAATGGTACTAGTTTGAACCACTGTGGCAATGTTCTCTTCAAACCACCTCGGGGGCGCTGAGCTCCACAGTGAGAACTCATGTTTGACATGCACCACAGCTTCTGTGTCTCTAACGAGACTCAATGGGCTTTGTTTCCTTCCCCCCTCCAGAAGGGCAGGGCAGGAGGGGTCATGGCAGCGTTTCTGTCAGGGCTCCTGGTCCTGATCGGTGCGTACATTTCTGTCTTCACTGAGTAACTGCATATGCTACCCTCTGCTCAGAACAGGCGCGTTTTTCCCAGCATGGCCTCTCGTGGCAGGGAATTTTTGTGCTCTAAACCAAGCAAAGATAGGTTGGACAGAAAACTCAGGAGGAGGCTTCTATTTTGTGATGCCTGTGACATGGCCACATGGAAGAGAACGTAATTCACCACGATAGAGGGAGGAGAAAGTAACCCAACACAACACAGAGAAAGTAAAGCTGATGCCAGCTGAGAGCCAGGTACGCAGGAACAAGCACTCTGGTGTGTCTGGAATGGCAGGACGGGTTGGAAAGTGGATCCAGGCCTGCTGCTTCACAAAGGCGACTGCAGAGAGAGACTAGGATTCAGAACAGCTAGGTGTGTTTGGTTAATGGGACTGCAATCACAGGTGGAAAATGTAGATTAGCAGTCTGTAAAATAAACAGTGAACTGGGCTTGGGAAATGCCAGAGGACTGGGGAAAATACGGCAAAATTAAGATGGCTGGGCTTAAAGTATGGGCTTTTGAGATGGGGGTAAAGAATGACTGAGCAGCCTGAAAAGATGAGTGGCAGTGAAAAGAATGTGAAGGGAATAAAAATAACTTCATATCAAGGAATGAACTTGAGGCCTCTGATGCCATGTATATAAAATCATATCTTTCCTTACAGGGCTATAAATTCACTCATACTTCTGAAAAACCTGCATATTAAATGATTGCAAAATCTGCAGAAATGAACAATTCTGTATCTGGAGGATGGTTTAGCTATCATGTAATACATAAGACCTGATGGCATACCTTGAATAAAAAGGGAAATAAAATACCAAACTCATCAAGAAATAATGCACATTCTGTGCACCAAATACAATAGAAGTCAAGTGGAAAAGTAGTACCTGGTGTCATAGTTGAACTCAGAGAAGCAGTTTTAATCAGTCATTTCTTGATATATTTAAGTGGTTGACTTTGCAACCTTAATAAAATTCTTTCATTTTTCTACTTGTGGGCCCCTTTTGGGTATGTGTTTATATACATGTCTGTTCTACACAGATGGCTATTCCTGTCTTGAATCTGACTCAGTCCTTTGCCCCAGTGATAAAAATGAGCACTGAGATCCTTCAATTCATTGGACTTTTATATAAAAGACATGTGTTTACCAGTTTTGAATGGTTGCCTCCCGATTCCTTTGAATGTTTTTTTCCTCCTATATTACCAATGAGTAAATAAGACTGCCTGTATTTTCTGTGCTCTATCTTACTTTCTGCATCTTTTTAACATGCCCTCTCTTTTTCATTTTTTGTTATGCTAATGTTTGAATTTTATTTTTTTGTTCCATTTGATGCTTTTTAACATTCTTAATCTGTCACCATCCCACAGGACACACACACGCACACGTTCACACACTTTATTTCTGCTTTTGATAATTTGATATTTTCCACAGGCCCTTTCAATACAGTTTCCTCTCTTTATCAAGTATATGTTATCAAATATATAGATACTGTTCTAGTCACTCGGAAGGTACAGTGTCTCCTGAACTAAGGTTTGCTTAATTTCCTAGTATAATTTTATCAGTGTCATAGGGTAATATGGTTGAAATGTCTGCAACTGAATGAAACTCAAACTTTCCAATTCAAGAAATGAGTATGCCACAGTGATTAGATCTAGGACACTGCCACCAAGTCCTTGCTTCTCTTGATTCAGAGGCACTTTTTATCCTAGATCATTCTGAATTGAGCCGCAGGAGTTTGAATGTTGGTCTTTCACATTCTAGACTACAGAGGCAAAATAAGAAAAATGTTCTGATCCTTGCTACAATTTGTAATTTCTAGTCCTCTGAAAGCATAGGCCCTGATACACCTCCTTTAACAAAAATGCCAGTCTATCAGCAGAATTAATTCCTAGGCCTTTTACTTTCAGCTGGAAGAAGCAAAATCACCCCATTTAGGGTGATTAGGACTCCATTTAGGAAATTAAGACTTCAAACCTGTTAAGGTATTATTTTCTTCTGTAGAACAACTTTGAAATTTAAAAGAATAAACAAGCCTGCAATTTTGGAAAAAAGCATCAGTCTGCCATGCCTAAAGAGCTCAGTCTGTTTTGTGTGAGCGTAATTATTTGGTGTGAACCTGATTACTCCAGTGTTAGGTTCTTCTGTCAGTGGTTGTCACCACTGAAGTGGCGAAACTCACCAAACTCTGGAAAAATATCAGACTGTCATCTTATAGTGACTGTACCTCTAGAAGGAACCGTAAACTGAGTCACTAAGCACCAACTATGAACATCAAGGGATTTTGTCACATGATCGTGTTTCACAATTGTCACTCACTCACTGTAATTATCAGCTAGAGTAAGCAAAGCCAGATAACATTAGATACAAATCAAACTGCCTGGAGGTTTAGAATGTAAACCTTTACAGATGATCTTATCTTCAACAATATCCTGGGAGATGATGTATTGGTATTACCTCTGCTTACGTATCTTGAGAAACAAGGCACAGCTATTAAGGCCAAAGGACTAGATCAAAATAAGGATTTAAGCATCTGAATTCCTGGAATCCAGGATTCTGAGTGGGTGCCTACGCTTTCTATGCAGTGCATGTCATGCAGAGAGCTAAGCAGCGTAGAAAAGGATGCACAGAAATCATCAGTCTGAGCAGGAATTGATTAAAATTAGCAGGCTCAATGTGTATTTGTGTAAAGTCAGGTAAAAGGAAATGCTGAGCACAGTGTTGTGGCCTAAGAACAGCCTCACAGGACCTCATTCTGGATTTCAGACACAGCTCTGTCAACTTGAGATCCACAACCCACAGATCTCTCTCAAAGAGTTTGGTAACACACTTTTTAAAATGTGACCAGAGGAGATACCAACATCACCTCCTATTTCCACCTGCATGGATAGAGAACTGGATTAGACATGGGTTCACTTTGTTGAGGGTATCAAGCTCGTACCTCCCATCACCGAGGAGGGTGACCTGCAGGGTAAGAATAATGAGCATCTCTCATGTTGAAGATGCATTTACTTAGCATTTGTTTAATATAACGTATACAAATAATTAGATTATATTACTGGTAGATTAGTTTAGATTACAGTTAGAGTAGTTTAGACAAGTAGACTAGTTTAGATTACAGGTCCTCTAGATGCGTGCCTTTTCTCTAACAGTGGCCATAACCTTCTGCATCTCTCCATGTTTGCTCTAGGAGATGAAGGCTTCCTTGAACCCTGCAATCCTCTCTAATCTCAGGTGAGAGTTGTAGTAGCTCCCGTCCATCGCTGACTCTGGCCTTGCAGGGCTCCTTCTTGTGCCTCTGTCCCAGGGGACTCCTTGGCTGCCCCTCACACAGAACATGAAAAGGCTGTGCAATATCTAGCTGGTCCACCTCAGAAACACATCTAGATGCCTGTGCTCTACTCTTTCCATTCCTCAGCCTCATGTCCTAGCCAGAGACTATGTCTTTTACAACCAGAAAATGGTGAGGAAGCCCAGTGGGCCAGCTTGTGTTCTGAGGTAATTCCGTGGCCCACAAGAGGACTTTCCATCTTATGTCCCTGGGTGGCAGTGGGCACAGTTGTGTTCATGGTGTGACTTACACAGTCTTCTGCATCATGCCCTTGCAGTGAAAAGGAAACTCAAGTTCAGCTGTACATAAATTGAGGCAGGTTTCAGTCCTTCTCTGCCTCCTACGAAGTCTCTTCTTGAGGATCTGGCTATACGTTTTCCCTCTACAAGTCAATAAGAATGGCAGATACAGAAGTAAGGATGAGGCAAACATCTCCCATGCTGTCCCAGCCTTCTCCAAGCCTCCCATTTTTGGTTAAAGGTCTAGAGATAGATATGACTTCCATATATACAGCAGTAATCACCAGCAGATTTATCTTACATGTACCTATCCATTCTTCGCTTTACCTGTATTGGCTTTTAGCCTCCACAACCACCTTTGGCAAGCAGTTGAATCATCTCCTTTTGTTTGGAACCTGACTCATTGTAGCTTCATTTTATATACCTTGGAGCTTGTATTGAAAGAGACAGAAAATCCCTTTCCACTCTCTTATCTGTGCCACTTATGATACAGATCTCTATAATATCCCCTCTAGGCTGTCTGTTTTCCAGACTGACTTCTACTCAGTTGTGCCCCATATGAAAGTTGTTCTGTAACTTCTATCTTGCAAGCATAGCCAGCATTACCTATGGCATTTGCTAACTTCTAAGGTTTCACTTCGCGAGTGATTCTTCTTTTACCAAAAATAAATCCTGAAATTTCATGTAAGACATTGTATTCACTCTCATAGGATTTATCTGTAAAAATAACTTTCAGATTCTCTGTTACAGGTCTAGCATAGTATGTCATCATTTAATAAACCAAACTAGTAAAGGAGGAAAAACACACTTTGCCAATGGTTCTAAAATACATTTGATGACCCTAGAGAAATGGTGATTCTCAAGACTCTTTACAGATTGTGGAGGAAAGTGTGTTTTAATGAACAAAGCCTCATTTGCATCAAGCTGGATCCCTGTCACCTTTCATCTGCCTCCAAGTTTTCTCCTTCGTCTTGTCAGGGTCTTTACGCTGTTTCCTGCCTTCACCCATCAAGCTGTCAGTCTCCCTTCCAAAATGCATCCTTTGTTCTTAGCTCTGCTCTGTCTCTACATGTTTTTTTCCAATCTCCTTCCCAGGCAAACCTAGCTAATTCTACTCCCATGACTCCTGTGCATCCCATTCACATTTCTCACACAATGTCAGTCTCTTTTTCCTAGTGAATCCTAGTTTGCTCTTAATTTCCCTCGAGAGCTTCTAATCCTGTTATCCACTCTTCTGTATGTCAAAGTCTCCTTGCTCGAGCGATTCTAATTTTTGCTTCCTGCCTACTTGGTCACAGTCCAGCCTTCCCTCAACAATTCTCAGCCACAGCTTCACCCTCGACCAGCAGTTTTAGTTTTGCCTTTTCCCCCTCCTTTGGTCAAGCTCTCATTCCCTTTGTATGTAACTTGGGTGGCCTCTTCTGTGGCACTTGGGTGCCAGCAGGGAGAGCACTGAGAGAATGGCAGAAATAAGGTACCGTGGCACAGCCTATTACCCCCTCCAGGTGGGCCTTGGGCAGCCCGAAGGACGCAGAGCACGGCGTCCCTTAGAAAGGACAGCATCTCTACAGGCTGTTCAGTGAGAACAGGATTTGTGCATTTTAGTTGGTAAACTCTGAGGGCTCTATTATGCACTTGCAAACAGATTTACCAAAGGTCTGTGACTTTGCCAGATTTGAGCAGATTTTCACAGTAGCAGCAGAAGACATGTCCATAGCTTAAATGCTGCTCACTACGTTGTCAATTTTCAAATTCCTCTTCAAAAGCCAAAAGCAGTAGAAAAGAAAAAGGCTACAAGGATACTAATGCCAGCAAAATAGCGTATTTTCCATAGCTGTGTTCCCTAAAAGAACACAGTTTGGGAAACTTCAATCCCAAATTTTAGAATCGGCAAAGATAAGACAACAAAGAAAAGCACTGACATTTGAAATCAAAGTCTGTTGATAAAAACAGAACTGACTTTAATACCAGGTGATCCTACCGTTTTTGCTGACAATTAGGGCTGTGTTCAAAGTGGAAATCCAGCTGAAGGATGAGTTGATATTTACATACAGAAGCCTAAGAAACCTGGGATCTTAAAATACTTGGGAAAAGAGCTTACACGGTGTGCCTAGGTATAGATAGAGCTATACCAAGATATAGCAGAACCAAGAAAGCCAGTTGAACTGTATATATATGTATATATATATATGTATATATATGTATATAGGGAAGCATTGGTTGCCTCCTTCTATCTAAAGTTTTAGTTCTGTACTACCCACAGCCACCTACAAGGGCTTTATTCATAGTAAACCAGCATTTTTGTGTGGACAGTATGTCTTCAGTATAACAAGGCTGGAGCGCAGAAGTATTTTGCTGTAGGAATCTATACCATTGCCGCAATTAGTGTGGTTAGGTAAGTATGGTCATCCAGAATTAACTGTGTATTGTCTGTGTACCTTGTCCTCAAAAGAAACAGGTAGGCTTGCTACTAAAGCTTAGCAGCTTTAGGAACATTGGGTTCAAGTCCTGGCTCAGATACAGGCTTCCTATCCGCTGTTGTACAAGTTATTTTGGTTTCCCGTTTATAAAATGAAAGTAATACTTATCTCACAAGGTCATTGTAATGGCAAATTAATTAAGTTTAGAGGAAGGATACTCTTGTGATTAAGGGACAGCATGGAATCTAAGTTTGCCTCCTGACTGCAGACTCTCTGTAACACCTGGCATAAGTTACTTCATATCTCTGTGCCTCAGTCCCTCTGGTGTAAAATAAGGACAGTATTTCCTCCCCACACCCTTTATTTGTTTAGATTGTGAGTAGAGCTGGTTGGAAAAATTCTGACATGTTTTGAGTTGAGCATTTGCTGACTCATCAAAATCTAGTGTCTCAATGAGAACCTTACCCAGCTTCCTGACAGCTTGCTGACCTGGTTCCTTGGCAGAGATCTGGGAAGTGCCGCGAGCTGTGGCTCTCAGGGCTTCCAGGCTCATTCTTCTTTGATAGCTGGAGCTCTCAGTGTCCACAGCTGTGGGGCAGCCTGCTGCGTGGGGACTCCCATTGCTCACAGCTCTGGGGCAGTCCACCTCCAGTTCCCTGGAGCTGCAGTTTCACGCCTTTTTTTTCTAAATAGGGGATTGTTCCTAACAGAGAGAAACCATATTCTGAAATAACACAGTCTTCCACAAAACAAAGTTACCCTTCTCTATTCAGCTTTTCAGAGCAGGACCGTCTTTCACTTTAATGCTGGTGCATTGCATAAGACAAGGAGAAGTATAGCCTTCTGTTTAAGAAGCAATAAATGACGTAGAAAGAAGGCCGACACAGCAGTTACAGTCAGTCCTTTCACTGCCTCCCACAGTACTCTCGTCACACTTTCCAGTCTCGGAACACTAGACACAGTGCTCAAGCCTACAGATGGGACCCTGGTGTAAGAACAGAGCTGGAAGTAGTTGGCTGGTCTTCACTCTACCTACTCCCTTTTCCTGTAAAGGATAAGTGATACCCTTACCCTGTAAAGGGAAGGTGATGTCCTTACCTGACATTGTAACACCAAAGAAAAAGGGTAATACACGTAATTTTAATAATAATATCCAGTGTCAGCAAAACTTGTCTCTGTTCATCTCCAAAGGAATAACGAGACATACAGCAGTCAGAGACTTCATAGAAGATAATAGAAGTCATAATTCCATGTATGTTCACCTGTAATCTGCGAATGAATAGATATAACAGGGTAGAGGGTTTCCCCCCTCTTTGGCTATAGACCATCTTTATCTCTGTATCCTGCAAAGAACTACTCGAGAAAATAAAAATAAAATAGTTTAGGTACAAATATCTGCATGAAAACAACCACTTCAGTGCTCAAAGGCACTGATGGTGAAATCGCCAGGCCCCAAATGTCTGTTGGTGACTTTCTGTCTTGAGACAAAAGCATAGAAATGCAAAACTGACAGATCTCAGGAGATTATCAGCTTCAGTCCCTTTGCATTAAGAAAAGTTCAAACGTACCTAGTTAGTCTTTTACATCTTTTACGAAGGTAATTTTCAGACTTCTTCCCTGAAGTCTCTTCAGTCTTCTTTATCCGGGACCAAACAAATCTAATTTATTCAATCTTTTATTTCTCTGCCACAATTTCTAAATCTCATCTCATTTTACTTGTTTTTTTCTTGACTCTCCCTGTTTTGTTCCTCAGGGGTCGGTACTGGGACCGGTGCTGTTTAACATCTTTGTTGGTGACATGAATGTTGGGATGGAGTGCACCCTCAGCAAGTTTGTCATCAACACCAAGCTGAGCTGAGTAGAGCGGTCGACACACTGGAGGGGAGAGATGCCGTCCAGAGGGACGTGGACGGGCTTGAGAGGTGGGCCTGTGCAAACCTCATGAAGTTCAACAAGGCCAAGTGCAAGGTGGGCCAGGGCAATCCCATGCACAAATACAGGCTGGGCAGAGAATGGATGGGGAGCAGCCCTGAGGAGAAGGACTTGGGGGTGTTGGTGGATGAGAAAAAACATGAGCCATCAATGTGCGCCCACAGCCCAGAAAGCCAACTGTATCCTGGGCTGCATCAAAAGAAGCATGGCCAGCAGGTTGAAGGAGGTGATTCCGCCCCTCTACTCCGCTCTCATGAGACCCCACCCGGAGCACTGCCTCTAGCGCTGGGGTCCTCAACACAGGAAAGACATGGACCTGTTGGAGCGGGTCCAGAGGAGGGCCACAAAAAATGATCAGAGGGCTGGAACACCTCTCCTAGGAGGAGAGGCTGAGACAGTTGGGGTTGTTCAGCCTGGAGAAGAGAAGGCTCTGGGGAGACCTTATAGCAGCTTTCCAGTACTTAAAGCGGGCCTACAGGAAAGATGGGGAGGGACTCTTTGTCAGGGAATGTAGTGATGAAGACAAGAGGTAATGTTTTAAACTGAAAGAGGGCAGATTTAGATTAGGTATTAGGAAGAAATTCTTTACTCTGAGGGTTGTGAGTCACTGGAACAGGTTGCCCAGAGAAGTTGTGGAGGCCCCATCCCTGGAGGTGTTTAAGGCCAGGCTGGATGGGTCTTTGAGCAACCTGGTCTAGTGGGAGGTGTCCCTGCCCATGGCAGGGGGGGTGGAACTAGATAATCTTGAAGGTCCCTTCCAACCTAAACCATTCTATGATTCTATGATTCTATGGGTTTGTAAACTTCTTAAATCCCAAGTTTGAAAGCCTCCCCTAAACAGAACACAGCAGAATAATTATTTCATATTTTATAAATGCTTTTGCTTGGAGAGATAAGAACCAAGCAGCCAGAAAGGGAGAATCAAAGTGATAAACTGCATGTGAACACCCAGGCCCACTGGTATTCTACTTGAGAATACATTCTGAAAGGAACAGTGTGTAAAAAAGAAAAAAAGAAAAAAAAAAGAAAAGAAAGAGCAGTGTTGTTCTCTCAAGGGTGGCTGAAGTAAAATAAGGAAGGACTATCTACCACGTATACTGTGGACTGTAAAACCAAGGGCATAATATTCCATAGACCTACTCTTTGTGAGATACCCCTAACTCCTCCTCTCAGACATAATCATTTCAAGTATGTTTTCAAAGTTCTGGAGAAGAGAAGTTAGAAACATAGATGGGAATCATCATCACTGACTGCAGAAATTGTGTTCTTACTCCACAGGGGCCTGCAGGGAGCCGCAACACTGGTACAATGGTTGGTAATATAATCCTGGGTAAATGCAAATAAGTTATCCAATTCTACTTTGGGCAATATACAATTTATTCATTTCTCATTAACCTACTTGAAATGCCTGAAGGAGGAATTTATTGACTTTTTAAATTACTGCTCATCTACCAACAGTGCTTTCATGGTCTACTGAGGATAGGCAGAATGTGCTGCGTGCATGAAGCAAACAGATAACATTGATTCTGCAGCTTGCAAGGTTTCAATTATATCAATACATGGCGCTATATTTAGGAAAGGTATTCTGGATGGTCTTTCAGTCTGACTTCACAGGACTTTAAAATCTATTTTTGATGGGAAAAGTGATTAGAGAGACTAAAGTTGCTGTAAAAGAGGATAAAATGCAAATTGCATTTGGCAGCAGTAGTTCATGCCAGACAAACTTGGTTTCTTTCTCTGATAAAGTAAGTGAAAAAATGCAATAGAGTTGTCAGCTTCTGTAGAGGACCTGATACAGTGCCAAATGGAAAATTATTAATTAAGGTGGAGAACCTGAAGATTAGGCAAGGTGAGGAACAGGCTAAAGAGAACTAGTGTGAAAGCGGAGTTCCTCAAAGGCTGGTCTTGAGCCTGCTACTGTTAAATGTTTTCTGTAATGATTTTGCCACAAAAAAAGTCGGTCTGTGCTGTTGTTATTTCCTCCTGGCCCAAAGCTGAGTAGCTGGGTGAGGACAGAGGACGTTGGAACATCTGCCAGCAGTGGCAATGGCCCATCAGACTAGCGCCTGGGGTGTGCTGGTTCATGTGTGGACACAATGACATTATTATCAAGGCTACGGGCCTACTTAAAGAGAAATAAAGTTATAATTCCTGTTTTTCTAAGTTGCTTATCTTGTTCATTTTGACTTGGCTGACAGTTAAGCTAGAGGCAGAGTTTCCAGAAACACGGCTGAGGGAAAGCTGCAGAAAATTAGCCTTACTTATGATTTTATCTGTTATCTGCTTTGCCAGTTCTTTTTCGAAGTATTTCTTGACCGTATTGATTCTTACATTAATATATTAGCTTATAATTCTATCAGTTAATATAGTGGACTTCTTTTTGGCTACACAATTACATTTGTGAAAATTACCTCAACACTTCCTTTCGTAATCCTGTGGTGATGTATTATTGCAATTTAACTTTGCACTTCACTTCTAGCAGAAGATGCTGGCACACTTATTTAACAGAAAAAGAGTGCATATTTTCCTTTCTGAACTAATAAGCAAGGTCACTGTAACCTTGCTAGGATAGTAGAGCATTTTCTATTTATCAGCAGAATGATAATGCAGTTCTTGTGTATCAAAAAAACTTCTTAAACTTACATCCTTCCCTCTGCAGCTCTGTAAAGGCAAAACACCAAAGGTTAACTGGGGAGATAAGAACTGGAGAAATGGAAGTGGAATTAAATGTAATTGTGCGAAATGCAAGTCGATGCACTGAAGGATTAATACTAGGTATTTCTGTTAGACGATAGAAGCTTATCTCTTGGAAATGAGAGCTTCCCAACAAGTGTAGAGAGGCAACAAAGCCTAAGTAGTTTTAAGATTGAGCCTGATAATTTCATAAATGGATTATATGACATGGTTCTGAGACAGCAGACGACTGGGATTTGATGACCCAGGTAGTCCTTTCCTAGCCTGTGTTCCTTTTTTGGTGGTGGTGCTGCTGAGGGAAGAGCCAGTTGTCTCCGGTAGGATGGAGAGGTGCATATGAGAAGCTGTGAATTTCATTAGCAAATACAGGTTTCACATGTTTTTCTAAAGGACTGGGGACTACTCAAAAACCCAAAGAAACAAAGTTTTCAGACATATGTGAAAGAAAAGGGTTCCAGTCTCATAGGTTAAGTCTATGCTGTCCTTGTGACCCACATCAAGGAGTGGGTCTTGGTCCCTAGGCCAAATTACCTGGGAAAGCAAATTAGGGATCCCTGGTGAGGAGCACCTGGTGTGGTGCTGGCTACAGGAAAGCGGGGTAGGTAGTGGGAGAAGGGTGTTCTGCATCTGTGTGGGGTGGTGGTGAGCACAGCAAAAAGGTTTGTCTAAATCAAGTTTTTGCAAAATCAGGCTGTCCTTAGGTATAAGGGATAGTCAGATCCAAGAGTTTGTTTCCAGAGATTCACAGGTTGTTGAAAAATGCTTGGCTGATAACCAAGGGATCAAAATGTCTGAGTCACAGGGATGGGATTTGTATGCAGTGCATATATAAGCTCTTAAAAACCCGGAAACTTAATCTCCCAATTACTTGGGGCAAAAACAGGAGAAAGAAGTCATGTATCATTTTCAGAACTAGAAAATCCTGAAATTATGCAGGCAGAACAGTAGGATTAAGATTTGCTTTCTGAAGTATAACTACCACTTATCCAAATTTATCCTCGGACATTTGCTAGTGGGCTATTATAGCCAATTACAGTATCAACAAAAATATACACATGAGATTTCCTGTTTTACAAAATATTTTTTGCTGTATAAAATAAGGGACAGTATTACATTAATAGATATTTGAAGCCAGGCTTTTATTTCTATATAAATCCACCTTATTTTAGTCAAGCAATCATTTAAACAACTTGTGTATCCTTTTAAAGTAAGAATCAAAATATTCTGCCCCAAAACTGAGGAATACCATTATTCTCATTACTCTCCAGTTTGAAAGTGAATAATATTATACATCTCTTTTACAGACATTTTTAGGAGATACATTGTCTAACATTCACAAATGTAAAACATTTAAATGAAGAAAAGAATGAATGGAATTCCTTTCACACAATTATAGCACCATAATTAAAGACAGAATATATATTAATCATTTCCTTTAAAACCAAAAAGGAACTTTGAAATCCCAAAGGTCATTAAGTTGGCAACTCATTAAAAACAAGACATTTCCCATGCAGCAGCTCAAGTGTACTCCTTAGTTTCACAGAACCCGGTCCTGTAAAACTAAAGTTAGGTTCATAGGAAAAAAAACTGGCTATAAAAGTGCTGAATACAGTTAAATTTCCATCATTCTCGTGTAATAAGCATATAGGTATATGAGCAGATAATTTCCAAAATGTTTCATCAGTCAGTACCAGCGCAGCAGATGGGTACCGTTCATCCAACTTTGCTTTGAAAATAGAAAGACAGAAACAAGTATGAGCAGATCATGTAGTAACACATTTCCAGCTGAAGGGATCCATTTCCAGTATTATCTTGTGACTTCTTACTTTCTGTCACTGCAAGGAATAATGTCATCATATTCCAGCCTGAGCCATTTACCAGGGTCCTTGAAAGCTTACCCAGAAACACTTTTCTCATGGGAACTTGTTTAGGGAATCTCCAAAGCCCTAATTATTTCAGTGTAGAGAGCCTCTGTGGTTACCACTACCTACAAGAAAATTAGAAGGCTATTAATGTATCGTTGGCCAAATCCCAGGTACAGTCAGGAAGACATTTCTACGCATTCATATGATTGCAGGAATTTATGTCAGTGATGGCCTTTTCTCGGATGTGTTTGGCGTTGGTCACAGACAACAATGGTGAATTGAACTAGATGTTCACTGAGTTATTCTGGGGTTTTTCCTTACAGGCCATTCTACAGAGGCAATCATTTCAAGTAGGATTTCATTAAAAGTACCGTGACATGTTTGGATTGTATTCACACTGGGTGAGGAATGTCCCTTTTCCCCCAGTTGGGTTGAAGCTCTGAGTGCCCAGCTCAGAGGGAAAGGGGCTGTGGGAAATGATGGCATTTGCTGTAGCTCAGTTATTATTAGTCCTTCCCTGCCGGTGACACTGTGAGTTGGGTGGCAAGGATGTGGCGGGTGGAGTAAACCCATTGAAAAACTGTAGACAGAGGAGTCTTTCCATGGGATTTGTGGAGTCAGATAGATCATCATGAAAGCCACTGCGCTGAGTGACAGGGTTCACCTCACCTCCCTGCCTGGTCTACCCAGTCTAGCAGGTTTAAAGGACTTTGCAGCTCCAGGGCAGCACATGTCCCGCCTCCACAGTCTTTCGTGGAGACTTTCTCACTGCCAGGGCGAGGTGGGAGGAGGAATGCACTCTGAAGCAACACAAACCTCCAAGAAATTGAATTAATTTTCCCCACCCGGTTTTCAATGGCAGGCTTGCCGTTTAGGAAAAGAGATGCTCAGCAATCTCATTAATTGCACCCTGTAGAAACTCTCATCCTAGTCTGTCACGATCTAGCACTAAGGGTTCTGATCATTTTCTCATGAGGCAACTTCACGGTACACCCAACTTGATGGAGTGGGCCCACTCCCCATAGTGCTGTGCTCACACACTGCTTCCCTGTGGTGGGATTTAGATGTCCGTGTGACCACAAGTTGAACCTCATCAAGCAGGCAACTCCACAGAAAACTAACCCATCGACACAAGAAACAAAGGGTAATCATTCCCCCAAATCAGCAAACAGATCCATCTCAAGGAGCCCACACTGGCTTGGATTCCCTGCAGAGGAGGCGGTGGGACCACCCTTTTTGGTGACAGTCAGCAGTCACATCAACTTAGTGTGATCTCACTCCCCTGGCTAATGGTTTCCTTTGAAGAGGCATGAGGTTTAGGTTCCTTTCCACTTGCTGCAGTGTTTCCAGGGAGGCTGGTGTCCATCTTCACATTTTACTGAACTCATCAGCAAAAGCCCCATTGGTGCCAATGGGAGAGAATTTGAGTTCTCAGACAGCATTTCTTATAATGGGTGGGGAAGAAGTGACTGACCTTCCTCCCTTGGACTGGAAAACAGAGGAGAGTAGGATGTGACAGGAACAATTGCAAATTAAATGCAGTTTTAAAAATAGACTATGAAATCGCTGGGGTTTCACCTTGACTATATTATAAGATGAGATATTTGACAGTGGCCATGCTGAAATTCATGGAGATTCTCCTTGTATTGAGGGAAATTTGTATTCTGTCAGTTTGCTATCACCCAGATACATTTTCCTCGCTCCATTTTGCCAATTTGAGTTTCCTTTTTGCATTCAGACAAAGATTTCTTTCTCTCTAAACATTGCTTTTACTGCCTTAGGAACGTTGCCAAGCTTGTGCCCTTTTTTATTCTTTGCAGCTAGGCTGC
The DNA here is from genome assembly GCA_008711295.1 of Anarhynchus alexandrinus. NCBI lineage: Eukaryota > Metazoa > Chordata > Aves > Charadriiformes > Charadriidae > Anarhynchus > Anarhynchus alexandrinus. Next base: position 2,787,822 of record VUYV01000024.1, read on the forward strand.
AGCTTTTAATTCATGATATTTAAATAACATTTCAGCTTGATCATTTAACTCTTTCCTAGCTCACCTTACTTCCCCATTCAGCTGCATAGTAGAGCTTACCCAAAACACTGTCAAGGCTTCTCCTTGAACCAAACCCCCTCAGCATATTACTTCTGTTTGGAAAACATGCGTTTGGCTTTTTGGGTTCTGTAAGAACTTGCTCCATGCCAAAAGGGAGCAGCATTTTGAGTGGATTCCGTTAAAGTGGATTGCATTATACCCTACAGAGATAGGGACGTGGAGAAGAAAAACACTGCACAGAAGGGAGATGAATGAAATTCCCAGTTCAGAGGCCATGGCTCATGCTATGACTATTTAAATGGATGCTTACCAGCAAAGGAGTTCCACTTGAAAAACAAGATTGGAAGGAAAAGAAACTGGGCCGAGGAGCATGAGTGCTTACAGAGTACTTTGTGACAATAAGACAGAAACTATAGCAATTTCTTTTTTTTTTAATACTTAACAGAAATTTCTGGGATTATCCCACGTAACTGCAAGTGCAACGTACTGCTTGGTGCATTCACAGGGCTCTTTCCAAGGAGGGAGGAGTGTTGTGTATCAAAGTTGCAGTTACTTCTTTAGCTTTGTTTTGGGCTTATGTTCCTACTGTCATAACACCAGCATCATTTTACTGGTCTGCCGGTATAGGCATCTCAATTCTGATTCAAAAATACCCTGAATGAGAGTATGTGTTGGCCACTACCTACTCTCTCTGATCAAGAGATCGGGCTTGTCTTTAATCGTTATCCATGGAGCCATTGCATCTCTTTTCTCACAGTTGGCTTAATATGGAGGTAATCTGTGATGAGTAGAGTGTTTTTAGGTGGACTACAGAGGACTCACTGATTGGATGATTTCTTTTTGGTTGATCAGCTGTGATACAAAGGTTTGCTATGTTCCCACATTCTGTCTGCAGTTGATTCAAGAAAAAAAAAAATAATCCAGTCCCCTCTACAGTGTGCAACTACCAAAGTCTTCAAAAATGTTGTGAGAGATGGCCGTGCAGACAGCTCTCTGTTCCCGTGCACAGTCACATCTTCTCTGTTATACGGAATTTTCCATTATCTCAACAACTTTTTTTCTGGACCAACTAAAATTGAGTCAATGAGAAAAGGAGATGTTTTTGAAGTAAGCCTTACTTTGTTCAGTGCTTGAGCATTTAAGCGGGTGCAGAGTTTGCATACCGTGTAACAAATCAGCAAACAGGCTGCGGTGGTAATACTTGTGGAAGCTGTGGCTCTCTTTAAGGAACCGGCATCTTGGTTTTGCTTACATCACAGAAAATCTGCATTCATTTTGTATACAACTTTGCCACTGCATAGATACGCACTTAAAACTATTTTGATTTCAAGCATCAAAAGAAAGCAAGTTTGACTTTCTGGAGGCATCTCAGCTTGATTTTATCTATGCTAAACCATTTCACTGTGGTCTTAGTATTACCCCTCACACACTTTACACCTTACACTATGGAGGTTCTCTGAGTTGCCAGAGTCCTACGGGGTCAGGACTTTCTCTTCTCATGCTCCTTGTTTACAGAAGTCGTTACCATCTAATATTAGGAACTCAACATCCCTGCCAGTTCCTAGGCCCAATTTAAAAATGTTTGTTTTGAATCCAGTCTTTCATTACTGCCCATCTAGATTTTTGTACACATGTCAGCCATGCGTAAAGCGGTCTCGACAAACTGCTCTGTATTTTGAAAAGGTGTAATGGCACAACAGGATTTTCTTTTTTCACACGACCTTTTTTCTGGGCTGTAATGGATGGTCTGGGTCTCTAAACCGAGCCGTTCTGCTGGGCTGAGCTTCCTAAATATTTTTGTGTGAAGCCATTCCCTGTAGCTGCATCGTGCAAACATCTGTTTTTTAGGAGACACGTNTGTTCTGCTGGGCTGAGCTTCCTAATTTTTTTTTGTGTGAAGCCATTCCTTGTAGCTGCATCGTGCAAACATCTGTTTTTTAGGAGACACGTGATCGGCTGTCACCGAGCAAATAATTTCTCATCCTTTGTAGCGATAAACTCCAGTCTCTCCTCATCGTCAGCTTCAAATATCTCCGCACCACGGGTAAAACTGGGGGGTTTAGAGCTTTTTAAGCGAAAGGACTGTGGGGGACTTTTTTTAAAAAAAAAAAAAAAAGCGAATTTCTCTGCGCAGGCAGCCGGCCCGGCCCCGCCCCGCGCAGCGCTGCCCGCGCATCCCCGCGGCAAAGGGTCCGCGGGGTCGGGGGTCTTTTTGTAGGCTCCCACCCCCTCCGCGGGAGACTGCGGAAGTCACGCGTGAATATAAGCCGAAAGGCCGCGTCCTGCTTTAGTGTTTTGGCACACCAGACGCCGGACACGCACGTACTTCTTCCGAGTGCGTACAAATAAACCCCGCCGTTGCCTGCGGGGCTCGGAGAACAATGAATTCCTTGCGAAAACACCCCTACTTCCCCCCCCCCCNACCGGCTCGAGCGTCCTGGGGTGAATTATGAGGATGAACTCGTTGCAAGAGGACGCCCGACCCTTTCCTCACGTGAAACGAGTATGAGAGCTGCTGTTAGCAGCTTTGTTAGCCCCGTTTCGCCGAGCTCTCCTAATATACATATTTTCTGAGTTGTGATCTAGAGCGTTATTCCCAGGGGTTCTCCAAGAAAGGAAGTGGAGAATGTTCTTTTCAAAAGCATGAAGTGGGAAAATGTTTAGAGCTATTTATAGCTGCACTTAGGCTGTGGAAATCCCAGACATTATAAACTATTTATAGTTATTCTTTGGGTTAAAAGGGTGAAGTCAGAAATCTTATTGAAAAAGTTGCAGATGCTTTTTATCCATCGGTTACATTAAACGAGCCGTTTGAGCGCGGGATGGGGCTAGCTGAGATTGATGACAACTAGGAGAAATCAAAGACGAGGTAAAGACGCTAATTTGGCGCAATGCACACGCCGTGTTGTGAAAACAGGAAAGGGCTCCTGCGCGGGGGCCTGTGGTGGCCGCCGAGGCTGCCCCTGAGCACCTGCTGACTTGCCCGGTGACGAAGGGTGGCCGGGATCTGCGTGCTTGCTCTTTAGCTGTGGCTGTTGACAGCAAGTTAGCGTCTTCCACTGCCAGAGGCTTATTGGTACTGGCTGCCAGAGGAAACCTGTGGCAGCTGCCACGATGTTAGAGCCATTCTCTTTACCTGTTTTGGTGTGTCAGATCTCTTTATGCTTTAAATCCTTGGAAGTCTGTGCCTGAGCCCTTTCTTCAGTGGGCTCCCCTAGGCAGCAGCAGAAGCCGGGTGTCACCAGGCACATTATTTGGCACATTCCCGGCTCTGCTTTGTGGCGGGGTTCCCTCTGAAGCTCCAGCAGCTGGGATTGCCGGCGCGTGGATGGTGGCATGTGGATGGTGGCAGACTGGGCAGCAGGGATGGTTCCTTGGACTGGACGGGGCCCCCCATCCTCACAGCACCTTGGTGACTGACCCCATTTCAAAAAAAAATAATCTCTAAAACTTTTCATGCTTTTGTCAAAATTATCTGGAACAAGCCTGAATTTGCCATTGTAATTAAAGATCTCTGTAGCAATATCTCTTTACCAATCTGCTGACAGTTGAACACAGTCAGCAGATGCACACTGACATTTGAATGTACATGTCCTGTACAACCTGAGAAAGACATTGAAATGCAGCTCGTTAGTACAAAAATATTACATAAAATAACACTGTTAATGTAACTAAACATTTAAGGGGCAGCTTTTCCTACTGTTATCTGCATAGTGTCAAACATGAAATCGGAGTGATGCATGCTTTCCCACTGCTGTGCTTCATTGATGAAGTCAGTGTGCAAAATCAACTCCGTCTCTTTAAAAATCCCCAAACCCAAACCTCATAAAGTATTACTATTATTATTAAAAAGACCTCTCCTATCTTCCAACACTTCTTACTCTGCCTGAGTAGAATATCTTTCAATTAGTATCCCTGATAAATGGATTATTTCATGTATTGAAAGAGGTATCTTTTAGTATCTTCAGAAAAAAACACTTTTTATTCTTTGAGCAGTGGATTTAAATGTCTCATTTGAAATGCGAGTTGTCTGTTATTTTTGCTCTCAGCCAAGCTTTTCCTTGGCCCTGCCTAATGCTGAAATTCGTGCAAGTGTCTTTAAACCTCGTATCATTTGCAGCTTGCCATGGTTTTAGGGTCAGCAAAGAGCTGCTGTGGGGTGATGTAGGCAACAACCTCTTACTTAAAATTGATTTTTGCTTGCTAGTGCTTTTGTTGGTCCTTCTAAACTTTGGGACAAGCATGTTTGCTTTGGGTGTCTAGATTGTCTTACCTTGTGCCCGCAATCTCTGTGAATAGAGACATGGGGTGGATATGCGCATGTACAAACTACCTGCCTGTTCTTGTGTTATCTTACCCTGCTTCCCCCAACTTGGCTGTATTTCTGTAGCGACCCACAGTGGAGTGGACAAAGAGGTTTCTTGGGGTAAAAAAATACCCTTTGAAGTAGGTATCCTTTTTTCCCCCCGCCTTCCCCATCAGGTATAACAGGTTTCACAGATGATGTTGCAATCACATGCTGATGTATAATAACTCCCCCAGGTCAGACCTCAGACTTTGCTGTTGAAAGCAGAAAGCCATCAGCGCTTGCCTTGATGCTCTTGTGCTTTTACTGCCCTTCATGGTATGAAGGGCTGATGACCAAAGCTGGGGTAAAGTTGGTTTGACAAAACCCAATTTAGGAGTGGCTTGAGTTTGGGATCTGATTTATCACAAATGGCATTTTGATAACTTCATAAATCATTTTATTAACACTGCTATGATTCTTTTAATGGTTCAGCAACCTCCCACAGCAAGAAAAAAACAGACTTAAGAGGTTGCAGACAAACCTGTTTTAATAGGCAGACCTACCAGATGGCGTCTTTTATTGGCAGTAACGCAGCCATTTACAGCCTTATTAGCAGCCATACGTATATTACTCAAGTATTCCATCAGACAACGCGGGATGTTTTTAAAGGATATTTTCAAACTTATTTCTCCTATTGCAGTGTGCCTCCTTTTTGCCAAACCTCAAATTCATCAAGAGCTGAGCTCATTTTCTTTCCCTAAAAGACTGAAAAATGTTTTACAGCAACACATTTAAAAAACAGGGTGTAAAATAAATAGCGTCATTTGTCCATAAACTAGACCACCTGACTGTTTTTCAGAGCTGTTTTTCAGTGGACTGACAGAGCCTGTGCTGATCCAGTTCAAGTGTTGGTCTTTCCCCTTATTAAGGAGACCACGGGCAATGGCCAAGGATGAAGCACCTCTGAGCCTCTCTGGTGCAGCAGAAATAAAGTGTGGAGAGAAATCACCTCACTAATTTCTTTTGGAATTTTCCAACTTGCAAAATTTAGCTATCAGTTTTCAGGTATGCAGTTACCCGAATCATGGGCAATAACAATGGGGTAGAAAACACTTGTGAAGAGGCAGATATTAGTACTTCCCTTACACTGGCCATACAAAAAAAACATAACTCTGCCAGGTAAAAAGAAACATTGCTTCTAGGTACCCATCTTGATATCCTGCAGAAAGAGTTTATTAAGTCTGTAAATATAGCTGTATTCAGCAGCTCATTGTAGAAATTATCTCAACATCAAATGCACAGCGAAGCAGTGTTTTACGTCACTGACTACCAGTAATAGCAATGCCGAAGCAGAGGTGTTGAGTTTAAATGTCAGCCATGACCTGAAGCTCTTCGCATTTTCCCACACTCGATTTGCACCATCCAGTTTTCCTGAGAGACTCCTGTGTTTGTGCTTTCCGTGTATAACTTGGGATCTTACATTTGTACACAATTTTTCCTCTGCATTAGAAGTTGAAAGTCTGCCTTTGGAAGGTGGCTTAAGAATTCTGTCTTGCTATGGAGTAAAGTAGTAATCGTCTTAGTGAATTGCTGGTTTTACAGAGTCCAGCTACTAAGATAGAATCGGAGAAAAGATAAGGCCACTGATGTGAGTAGACTGTATTAGTTATGACAGAGCAGAGCACTTGTTCCTGATTCGCAAAAAGCAAAGATTTTCTTACCTCAGTAACTAAAGCTAATTCTGCCAAAAATACAAAGGCAAAAATGTATCAAGTTGAGATCAAGTGTGGCTTCAGTTATTTATTGATAATTTCAAACATTTTTGCTTCCTAAAGATACCTGGAACACTTTTCTTTGATTAATTGGAAAGAATTCTGGTATTATTTTAGCTATAAGGAGTAGTATTAGTCAGTAGCTACCATTAGCTGCTAAAAAATGGCTCCGGGAGGGAAAAAAAGAAGTACAATGTAATTATTTCAAGTAGTGAATGATTGCTAGTCATTACTAGGAAGGTGTATGTGTGAATAACTAAGAAGCACTGTAGATAGAAAAATTATTCTTTCCAAAGCTGATTCATTAGGGATGCAATTTCATGAGCCGGAGCACTGAATCTGAGCACTTGGCAGTAGAGGTACCGCTGTATAAAGAACACATTTCCAGTGAACAGCAACATGTTAAAAAAGGACCCCATAGTGATTTCTCGGCCAGATGCTTCTTGGTTGTATTGCAGGACTGCGCTGCGCCCAGCCTACCACTGCCCGAGCCCGCGTGTTGTGGAATGGCTTACGCTGGGGGTAAGTTTGGGCAGCTCCTGTGAAAAGATGTTTCTCAAATCAGCCACCACAAGGAACAGCATTGCAGAAGGTGCTGTGGCACATCACTGCTGAGCCAGGCGGCTGTTTGCGTCTCAGCACGGTGAGAGCAATATGCCGTTTTCGGCTTTCCCTGGGACCGCTGTAGTTGCAGCAGCAGCACATATCTGTTTCTGACTACAGACATGGAGATAGTTGGCAACTGTATTGGGAGTCCTCGTGAAGTGAGCAAGTTCCTACTCACTGCATGCCACAAAGAACAGCTCGTGGCATCTGTGCCGGGAGAGTTAGAGTAGGCAGAGCTGACTACTTTGCTAGATGTTTCCTATGGTTATATAGCCATTCCATAGTCTCTGGTCCATTAAGAGTGACAGGTTTTGCTGCTGCTGTGGGAAGGCGTGGTCTTTCAGCAGTGTAAGAACTTCAGGAAAGGGAAGGCACCTCTTATTTAGTGCAGTAATGATGGGATCACAAACGTAAGATTGCCAAGATTATTTGGATGCTGACTTCCACCTCCAGGGTTGGAAAGATGATGGTTAGGCAGTACAGTATTCATGAGATTCAACCCACGCTATTTCAGGGTGACAGTCACAAATGAAGCCATCGCAGCCTTGGCTGTCATTAGCTTCCTCGAACTGTGCCACAGCCGCTGATGCAACACACATCACATCTGCTGCCCTGACCAGATGTGATGGTTCATCATCAGGAAGGATGTTGTCTCCCTGCAGTGTTGCAAACCATTGTAGATTTTCATAGCCATCACTTCCAACTAGTTTTACAAGATGCGTAATATCTTGTATAACTGCTGCCTGGCAGCAAAAAGGCCAGAAAGCACCTGGAACTGGTCCCATCAAGATCAAGGGAGTCACCGTGCCATTCAGCAGAGTTGTCCATCCTCCAACAATTCCTAGCTCAGGAACTTCCTGAGCCAGATTATTACAGTTTGAATGTCACCCTCCAGAGCAATGTCACCCTCTCAGCCATCTTTTTCCAGGCAGGAGAATCCCAGTCTCTGTAACCACTTCCCATATAGAGATCGCTTTGTAGGTTTGAATCTGCTGCCCCTCTCTGAGCCTTTTCAACATGTACTGTATCTGTTCAGATACAGGGAGATCCGAACTGCATACCTGCATTCCTGAAAATGCAAAGGAAGATGCTGCTAGTCTGGCAGGAAGTAAGGAACCTTTCTTGAATTCAATACGCAGACACCTTTTGAGTCACTCGTACCTTCAGCTATTTAATTTAGGCATGAGATGAAGCTTTCAGAGGTACACACCTCTCTTCATTAATGATATAATCTCCTGGAAAACTTCAGTTGGATATTCAGACAACTTTTGTTAGGAGTCTTCCTGCTTCTGCTGTCTTCATGGCTCACCTAGGCTTCTAACATGGACGCTCTAAATTGCATGTCAGATAGTATAGTAGATGACTCATCCTCAGGCACCTCTCCTGTTCTCCATGACCTTTCAAAGATGATGGAGAGTGGCTTCGCGATAACATCTGCCCGCTCCCTCAGCACTTGTGGCTGCATCCCACCAATGCCCATGGATTTGTGAGTGTAGAGTTTGCCTAAACAATCTTCAATGCAATCCTCCTCAACCAAAGGAAAGTCTTCCTTTCTCCAGGCTCTCTCTCTTACCTCCAGGGTCTGGGGTTCCTGAGGAGCCAGCCTTAGCCGTAAAGACTGGTGCAAAGAAGGCATTCAGTAACTGTGCCTTCTCTGCATCCTCAGTCACCTTCATAAAGGCATCTAGAGAAGTGAAGACTTGGGTACAACACCCTTGTTAGCCTGGGCAGATTCAAGCTGATATCTCCCATGAGATTTCTGTAGCTTCTTAGTTTGTGTGTGGCTCACCACTGCTGTTCTAGGTATACAAAAGATTTCAAATGGGAAGGCAGAAGAGGACACTAGATTCTGTAGCTCAGTGGCTATGATACTCTTCAGGAGAGCACTGTTTAAAGAATATGGGTTTCACTCTCTCATACATTTTTTTAATATAATAGACATGAAATACCACTACTACTAAGAGAGGGGGAAAAAAAAAAAGACGACAAGAAAGCAGAGAAGGAGAAGGGGCTAGATAAAGTCAGGGAAAAGTGAATCTCAAGTTGGATCATTTTATGACTCTAGATTCCTTTATTTGCATCTTCATGCCCTCTGATAGCTTTTATATGGGTCATCAAAATATGTTCAACATCCCTGCATTTATGAAGGACATTCCTCTCTTCGTCAAGTAGGATACTGAATGTAGCTGGGAATAAAATAACAGTGTTGATTCCCAGACTAGAGAACTCTGCTTTTAGCGTCAATTTTTTATTCAAGACTGTGTTGCCTGGGCAATGTCAGGGAAAATATAAATTCTCTTCTGTAGGAGGAAATGCTCTGCCTCCAAACTTCTAAAATGCTTATCTTTGTGTACAGCTGAAATATGATGAAGCATGTGTCCAAAAAAGTGTATTCCCAAGTCAGCATTTCAAGTGGGTGTGAATTTCAAGTTATTCAGAAATATTCAGTCATCAGTGGGGGGAGGAAGAGCACCAGATTTCTTTAAGTGCACATTAAAAGTGGCAGAGTGACCAGTCAGACTCTTCACAGAGGTCAAGTATCCGCTAGCTTGTACTGCTGTTTCCAAGTGTCTTGATTTTCATCTGAATCGACACATTAGGCTATAATCAGAGCAGGTCCATATTTGTTCGTTTCCTGACCTAAAACCCTTACCCCTCCCCAGAACTGTTAAAATAAAAACCCCTGGGTTTGCTCAACTTATCATTTAAAGAGTATAATGCAGAATTTTGGGTGTTGGTTCAGTTAGCCACACTGATGAAAGAGTTTTACCCATGTGTGTTACATAGAACATTTAAAATCATGCCATCTTCCATGCTGCATGCGTACAATTCAGCTTGGCTTGAGGCTTATCTCTGGATCCCAGGGACTACTTAGCAAAACTTCCCCTGACTGATCTTCTGGTCCATGAGTGAATGAGCTGGAATGTTTCACTCCACAACAGAAAATCTGGAAAGTGCTTTTCCTTTACCTCTCCCCATACTTGTAACCAAGTCAACAACTAAAAATGATCTAAAAAAACCCTAGCCTTAACTGAGTTGAAAGCAAGCCTGGAATGTAATGTAAGGCTCAACCATATCATGTGTGTTGCATACAATCTGAGTCTACACAGCCTTTATGGGATAACATGTTAGAGTATTTACTCTTTGTTAAAAATAGGCACAGGGTTGTGCAAAGTACATATCCCGTGTCTTACCTTAATACGATGGGGATTTCTTCTGTTATGACTGTAGAGACTGATGGTCCCAGGCACTTTTCCACTCACAAACACATCAGTGTGCTGGAGAGCTTCATCTGGGAACATGTGACGGATGAACCAGAGTAACATAATCTAAATTCAACAGCAAATATACAGTTCTTGGCCTGTCAGAAGCTCAGAGTATGGCTTTCTACCTGCCTGGCTCTAACCAGGTAGTTGCAGTGTACTACAAGTGGTAAAGAAGTGGAGAGCTTTGAAGTAGGACATGTAGAGGACAAAAGACTGCACAATGGATTTCTACAGTAAATGCTAAAAGGGAAGTCTGAAAAGAGAAACATGAAAATGGTTAACTGTCCCATCCCACTCTCTCCTCTCAAGATTTAATGCTTCAGGCTGTTATCCTTTAATGAAACAAAAATGAGAATCAAAGAGTAGGTACATGTCAGATCTGATAGGGGTGGTGGGACTACAGTGATGAGAGCTCAGAAGACAAAGGGAAGGTTTGTTTGATGAATGGGAAGAATGAAACAATTAGTGACTAAAATAGGGAAGATGGCAAAGAACTGCACAAATAATCTTAGGACCAGGAGTTTGGTGGACGAGAGGAACTGATATTGCAAGTGTTGACTGAGGGGAAGATAACAGCAGTCAAGATGAAAAATATAATTCTGGGCTTGGACAGCAGTTCTGGCAGAGAGGGAAGAATTCATCTTGAAGTTTCTGTTAAAACAGATAGACTGTGTTTTATGAGCTGGATTGACACAAGACTAAGGAATCTGTAAGCACTATACAAGAAGTAGTTATTTTTTGAAGAATACAGAGGAAGAAAAGATGATGCCCATTGACTGTATAATGTAAAAGTTGTGCTTCTTGAGTTGAGTAAAAGGGTTTGCTTGTTTCTGTTCCTCTGCAGACAGTACTTCACTGCCTAGTAGCAAGGACTGTGATACCCTTATCAAGGAAGTTTCTCCATCTTTGACAAAGTTATTTCATCCTTACTCACACCATGCTCCAGGCTGCATTCGTTTGGTTTGTGCGTGTAAATATCCTGCATTGTAATTTCAACATGAGATCATCTCTATAACAGTTCTCAACTGTAAAGCTATCTCCTCCTGTGATTTTTTAAAGTATATTTCTTATCCCAAGTTTTGAAAAAGCAGGGTCTTAGGAGAGACCTATATACTGCAGAAAGTAATGACTTACAGAAGTTGCCAAGTTTCAGCTGCTTTGCCTGTTGTTAAAAGATCATGTCACAGCAATAATACTGTGAAACCACCTCCCTCTGCACACTCCTCCCTAAAGACCTAGTTTTCTCTCTCTTAGAAGAAGTAACTGTACACTTCCATAAAATCTGTCATGAAGAAGTAAAAAGCAAACCTCAAGCAAACGCCCAAACCTGCCTGGACCGGTAGTACCAATCCTTTCACCACCTCACATGTAGCTGCGCTTTGTTGGTTTTTTTTAAATATCTAAGAACCGCATGAAAGACATTGTGGGCATTGATAAATCCCCTTGGGAAATAAACCCCCCAGGGCGGTTCTGTCTCTAGTGATAGTTCAGGTGCGTGCCAGACAACAGAAGCTACTAGGCAAACACCACAAGCTGGCCTGGAAGAAGTCATGCGAAGGTTCAGCTAGCGTGACCTCGGGGTTCCCAGGGGCGAGGAAGGTGCGGACCCGTCGGCAGGCCGGGGGGACTGCGCCTCCAGCACTGTGCCACACATCCCCCTCTGAAGGACGCTGACTCCCGCGGTTCAAAGAAACTCGCAGTCCTACGTTACACCTGGCTGCTGCCTATCAACACCTCGGCCCCGCGCAGGAGTTTGAGCCGCCCCTGGGTGCTGAGAGGGTTGTTTCACATCTGTATCAACAGAAGACAAGCTCTGCTTTGCCGGCTCCCAGCACAAGCTCTCAGCAGACACCTGTGCTGATAACCTCGACACCAGCTGCGATTTATTTACTACTGGCAGTTTTAAACCATCTTATTGTCAGCTGCTGCACGGTGCTGTAGGAAGGGCGCTGCTCTTTCAGAGCCCTCTAGTTGGTCATGTCATGCAAAGACCTCATTCTGAAATACAGCAATAAAAGGAGATTGGAAATAAAACTCGGCTTAATGCAATAGGACTACAGCCATTTGGTTTTCTGTTGTTAGATCTGTCATTAAAGACTGCTGGCACGGACACAGACTTTTTCATGCTTTCCAGTTTTCAGTCTGAGCAAATATTCCATTTTTTTCCAGGGTTGTATGTTGCTCTTGAGGAAAAAAATTAGTTTAATCAGCTTTCTAGACTTTGTTCCTGGGATATCTCCATTTTACGTTCTAGTAGTGTTAGAAACACAGCTCCACGCAGCCACAGTTCCTGCTCAGAAACACTAATTAAAAGCACCTTTGCCTTACAGTCCCTAAGCTGATTACAGGTTTCACCAAACACTGCGTGTGTGTGCTAGCAGCTTCCTAGCGCTGAATGTGCTGATAACACTTCACCCCATAATGCAGTCATGCCTAAATTATGTTCTATGCAGATCAATTAAGATAATACAAGTTTATTATAGTGGAACTATAAACAGAAAAGCGAGTGATGCAATAGTTTTTACTAGTTATTTTTATGTAAAAAGTAGCAATCTCCAAAAAGTTGCCTATAGTCGAGTCAGGAAAATATTCAGAAACATAAAAACAGCTCAACAAATCTGTAGTTTAATAAGTCAATAGCAGAGGGCTCATATACTAGGATGACTGCGACTATATAGAGATTTTTTTACTCACTAGATATACACACCCCAGAAGCAGTTGCAATATCTAGAACTGATTACAAAAACAGAGAAGGGGGAATAAAGAGATGTATAATCCACCCACCTTACGAGTTTCTGGCAGTTTTGCTTTCAAACACATCCTTAGCCAATCTCACAGTATTAGTCATTCTAAGTATAAAGAAATTGTTTTAGATCCTAATTTATTTTTAAGGATATACTGTTTGAAGAGGACACCAATTTTGCTGCCATTCTGACGCAACACATTCTTCAAGGTCACACCTGTGTTTGTCCTCAGTATATCTGCATTTGCCAAGATGAGTCCCCAGTAAATTATGCAAAGTGTGGTAAAACCTCTTTTTATCTCTGGAAAAGGAAGGAGGGGAGGGGTCTTGGTGGTCTGTGCGTCCGATTGGTATCACCTATACCACCGATGCAAGTGAAATGAGTTAAAATAGGATCTGTGCTGGGAGTTAAACTACTTTTAAAAATTAGTTCAGCCAATGTGAATCTCAGGAAGGAATAATGCTGCTTTTTTTTTTTTTTTTTGGCTTTTCAATTTATTTCAGTTTAAACAGATTCCTAATCAAATTAAGCTAACCTAGAAAGATCTTTAGTCATGCTGATGTGATTTTGTTAGAGACAGCCTTTAGCAGGGGTGCAGGAGCTCTCGGAAAAGGAGAGACAGCAGCTGAGCTATGTCATTTTCACAAATGAATGGCAAAAATATTCACGCAGGGTAAAAAAGATTAAGACAACCTCTCCTCCGCAAAAAAATATTGAGAGAAAAAAAAGAAAAATAAAAAATAAAAAAGTAGATTCCTGATAAGGTGAGCATGATACCATTTTGTAGCGGAGACGGTGCGTGGCTGTGGTGTACTACAGCAGAATGTCAATTAAGTACTGTACAGTGAAAGATCTTTGCACTGATCAACTCACAACTCAAAACTACTATTGATTCATATCAATGATGCTTCACATTGCTGGGGTTTGTGCCTTTTCTTCTGCATGTTACCATCCTTAGGACCTTGGCATCAAGTGCAGGTGTTCTTTCAGTTGGTGGATTTCTTCTGACAAATGAATCATTTGACAAGTTTTCATCATTCCTCCTCCTGTGTCGGTTTACTGAGGGGATGACCAGAGTCAATGTCTTCTCCTGTTGAGGTCTCAGGTAGAAATGTGCCTTCCTTCCAACTCTGAGGTGGTTCAGAACCCACACTAGGGTACGTAGGTCAGAAGCTGTTTGCGTGAAAGACTCCAGGCTAGAAACATGAAGTACTATTTCTTTTTTTGCTGCCTGTACAACGTGCGAGTCTTTGGACTTAATTCTAACCTCTCCTGTATTCGCTGTGTACTATTACAAAGCCATAGTCAGTGTGGATGGGACAGCACTCCTGTCACCCATAATGTGAGACCAAAATTGGGCATTTAATTTCCTGCTGGCTATATTTACCTGTGTACTACAAATTTTGCAAGAACAGCCAATAGATAGGGATTTATATCAAACGATATAATTTAAGATTACATTATCTAAATTGACAGATTGTTTTATTGGAAACATTTTAATTTAGAAAAAAGTATGTTAGACTTTTCATTGTCAAGTCTGTAACACATGTGACTAATAAAGACCAACAAGTTAATCCAAGAATTTACAATTTGAATAGCTAAGATTAATCTTAAGAAGATTTATGAGGAAAATGATTTGGAATGTTATATTACATAAATTAATAGTGACAGATTTTTATGGGTAGTACACTTAGGAAATGACTACAAAATAAACTAGGAGGTCGTAATATTCAAAGTTAAGCAATATAATTCAAACAAATTATTCTGTTATTTACTGGGAACCATATGTTCACATGTCACAACCTATTTAAGTATTTATATTTTAGTCTATAGTACTTGGCAACTAGTTTCTTAATAAAGGGGCTCATAAGGCCAAGGGTGAAGAGTGGTACCATGTTACCAGTGCTTTGCAGGAAATCGGTAAATAGTTTTGTTATAAACAGTACAATTTGTAGACAGACCTGATATTACCAATTTTTGTATCAAACATACCAATTTTTGTATCAAACATACTTTTCCTAGCTAAGATGCTGATAAAAATATACATCAGAAAACTAAGCAAGGGAACAACCTCAACAAATTATATTTTGTAGTTTATATATTAAAAACAGCTATATAGCACTTAGATACTTGACAATGAGATTTTAACCTTTTGAGTTAGTTACAGGTGCTCAGTATTTCTGAAAATAAAGTCAGTTTAACTTTCCATTAAGAAGTATGTCTAACATTTTACAGAGCAACTATACAAATGCAATTTGTGCCGTAAACAGCCTGTCACCCACATACTGCTGAGCTTGTTTTAAAGAAAAAATGTCTATAATCCTCAAGTTTACAGATATTGTATCTCCAAATCCTTAAAAAGCCCAAGAAGTTAGAACAATGCAATGGAATGGCAACGTTAATAAACCATTGTACCTTGATTGTTCCATAATATTAACTTGAAATCATTATTTTTAGTATGAGGCTTTCATTGCCTTACACTGACAGTACTCTGAGGGCATCATTGAGTTTGGGAGGTTTGAGTTATGAGCTGCCATTAAGTTACTCGATAATATATTACTCTCTATGATGTTGATATATCATTTTGATGGACCTTGCAAATATTTAAAGGAGGTTGTACATTTAGATATAAACCAGTGTTAACACAACTTACTTTACATACAAATCTTACTTTGCGCCTACTAAAAACAAAACTCCAGATTGAAGAGGAATTTAACATTTAAGACATTTACATACATTTTTCAAGCATACCGAAAGGAGTTAATGATATGTTCCATTTTCAACAGTTTTTAGCACTTGAATGACGTGTTGTCTTAATTCATTTGACTCAGGATCAGTAACTGTTTATGGTTTCAGCCTAGATGTAAGGTCGACAGAGTTAGAAATTCAATTAAAGGTATTGAAATAAAGTAAGATCTTAACTATGCATCTGAGCATAATTACTGAGTTTCGATTACTTTTGAAAACTCAGTTTAGAAGAGCAAGTGTACACCAGCAGGTGTGAGTTGAACATGATGGGACATCTTATCCTTTTAGCAAAGAAACTTAATTAGCAATTGCCATGAAGATACAGCAACACAGGCCTTCAGCTGTCCGCAGAGGCGCTCAGGATAGAGGAGCCTACAGGATCCATGCATCTGCAGTGGTAGTGCAGCTCCTGCTGACTACGCCAGAGCTAGCTCAGGCACGCTAACCCACACTGCATGCACATCTTTTAATTGCACTGTAACATGATCAACTTTGCTTAGAGATTAGAAAATATCTTTCCACTTCCTCCCAGTGAATAACGATTCATTCCACTTGTAGGTCCAAAGGTCTTCAACAAATAAATAAAAGCAAGAGGAATTTTATTAGTGAAGTACTTTATTATAAAACCCTAAAGATTTCACAAGATGAACACTTACACAAGTAATAAAAATGCAGAAAACATTTCCCTGTATTTATAAATATGCAACTTGTGTTTTCTTGGAAATTTTATTCACAGCTTAGTTTTTTGTTGAATCCAAAGTAAGCTTGTTTCCTTACAACCATATGGAAGCTCTTGAGTTAGCTCACAGCTGAAAAATGTAGTTTTCCATGGGACATATTGTATGCTGAGTGACTGAATCTAAAAGAAATAAAAAAAGCAGGATTATTAAAGATAAAATGCACAAGAAACAGATTATAAAGCAACAATGTACTTCAGAGCAAATTCTGGTATAAAACAGTTCAGTGGAGCTGAGAACCCAGAAAGAGAAGGACCTTAAAAAAAAGAGCAGTCAAATGATAATACAACAAGAACTTATCATTTACCTGAGTTTAAAAAAGGTGCTGCATCATCTACCTATATGATTTTTATTGTGGTCAACCCTGAGTGAATTAATTGACAGTCAGTATTAACAGCAGAAAGCAGACAGCCACAAACCAACTGGATTCAACAGTGAAGTGTCAAACATTAGACAAAATTTCAGGTCTGATTTGATTTATTTGATTAAGATGGCAATACTCAGGTGGCAGTGTTCATACTATTACACAAAGAGTTGCTGAGAAAGGGACTGAGTTTCAAACACCTGTATCCTTCCTTTGAAGTGCCATATAGAAATACTTCTTTTTTTCTGAGTTTTGATGATTCATCCTTTAAAATCCATTAGCTGGAGCTTGCATAACTGTGCCTCGTGAGCAGGACGTAACAATTACAAAAGGGACCATCAGACTGCAAAAGGGAACTGAGAAATTTGTGAAGGGCACAAAGAATTCAGAGTCCTTTTTAATTAGCAGCCGGATACTCGATTCCTTCAGCCCACTGACGGGCTGAGCGTGGCCTCTCCAGCCGCAGGCAGCTCATGGGATGCTGGACCTGAGGTGAGACAGAACTCCACGAGACCAGTAAAAGAGTGGGACACGCCACTTGCGTTGTGTGCCACTTCAGATCATTACCTTTGTTCATCTGGAATTTATGACTGGAGTACTACTGTGTGAAACTTGTGTGTTTAATTTACTACATCGTATTTTTAATCGTGCACAAACCTCTGGTTTCCTCATCTGGTCACTTTTTTCAGGCCACGCTTGCTCTTAAAGTCTTCTTTGAAGCCAGAGAAAGGCATAATAAACAATGCCTTCTTCTTATGCCTCTCTCTCAAATCTTCACAATTTTATCTTATACTTTAAGAAAGTATCAAATAACATTTGCATTTAGATGAGTAATTTTCCCTTATGGCTCACTTTTCCTTTCTTCTTTAGTGCTATTTTCTTTCAGGTTTTAAGTCATTATGATCTGATAGCATTAACAATCAAGAGATTTAGGACTTGCTTGTCTAGTCTCATATAACATCAATTCACATAGCACAGTTATTGCTGGAGCCTGAATGAGGCACTATCTAGAGGAGTCTGACATAGTGTATGATGAAATTTTAATCTTAATTTTTCTGCTACGCAAAAGGTCCCTTTTTGGAAAATACCCTTATCTTGTCTGAAGAAGAGAGAGTGCCAGGCTGGAAGCTGTGAATCCTACATAGATTATCAAAAGCTTTTCTTTGAGGGTGAAGATATTGCAATTTTACATCTGGTTCCCTGCAAACAGATAACCTTGAGAACTGTGGTGTCCATAGTGGAAAAGCAATGGACTAACAACTCTTAGAAACTTAACAGCAGATTTTAAAAATCAACTTTTTGCAAGTGAAATAGAGACTGCGGAATATTGTCTTTCAGATGTACAATATATAATTCAGGAGAGATTATCAGAGGGTACCAATTGCCTTATTTCAGTAGTGCTATGCCAGTTTATACCAGTTGAAAGTCTTTCTTACTACATCTTAAATTGAAACACATGCCATTTTAAAAAGCAATTATCCTATGGGGGTTTCCCCATAATTTAGTTTGCTCTAAATGAAACAATCATACAGAAAATAAATTTGAAAATCTTTGGATAAAATTTGTTCTTAGTAGAATTACAGTGGTGAGTACCAGGACCAACATCAAGCAGTCTTAGTGGTAAGAGAAAGTCCTCACCGTGGAGACAACCTTCCTGAAAACATAACTGTAGCAGTCTGTTCTATTTTCTTCCCTCCATAACCTCAGTTTAGTGAACTATTTACAGGCAATTTTTGAATACATATTCCACAATATTTTATATGAGTTGAAATTTACTGTCTTACCTAATACCCATTTTTCTGATAAACATTTTATTTCCTGGTACTTCTTCCCTGGGTTTTTCCCTATACAGATTTTTGCCTGACGTAAGGCTTTACATATTTTCCCTCCTGAGAGCTGTATAAGTTCAATCAGCTGTTTGCAGGGTGGCTGACTGGTAGGAGATACAAACATGACAGGCTGGTTTGAAAAGAGGTTCTGCTGGTATTTTCCTGTTGATAGTTGACGCTGAAGTCTGCAGATCTGTATTTGAGGAAACAAGAAATTAATTAATCAATGTGTTGCATTTCCACTCAAAGTCAAACTAATCCTTGTCTTTATTAAGTCAGAAAAAAAGAATTATAGCATGTGAGTATGAACTTGACTTTTCCACGTGTATCAGAAACTCTTGGGTAAACTCTATAAAGAATTTGCTGTATGTGATCAATACAATTCCCAAACCAGAGTTGAGACTATTTTGTTATAGGTCAGATGCTTTACCTGTAAAACTTGTTA
Organism: Anarhynchus alexandrinus; assembly: GCA_008711295.1. NCBI lineage: Eukaryota > Metazoa > Chordata > Aves > Charadriiformes > Charadriidae > Anarhynchus > Anarhynchus alexandrinus. Next base: position 2,806,681 of record VUYV01000024.1, read on the forward strand.
GAGAACTTGACAGCATTATTTTTCACCATAATCTTACATTCTTATTTTTATAACACTGGCCATCACACAGAAATACTAAAGGATATTATAAATAATTAGTCTTGCAGCACAAATACAAATCGTGAAAGCCTTTATAATACATAGTGCTCATCTGTTTGTATCAGGGAGCTTTACAAACATATCTAATTCAGAGTTTAAACTACTTTAGGACCTCTTTTCCTCTCCTGTGCTACCCAGATACAAACTGTATTTTATCTCAGATGTATGAAGTGACACAAATGTACCAAAACTCAGAGCAAACTGCTTCATGTAAATTCTTTTGTATCCACAAAAACAAAAAAAGAAGTCCCCTGGAATGCTGTGGAGCCTGTAACACTTGATCATTATAATAAAAACCTGCTTGATCTATGTGAGGCAAATTTTCTTCTCTGTATATACCAGGCAGGACAGTGGTTCAGCAATTAAAGCCATCTCCTTTAGCTATAGTGTGCATAAAAGCAGTGCATACAACAAGTATACACACCACGGTATGCAATATAAAATTTTCATACTAAAACAACAACAAAAAAAGCAAGCTTCTATTTCTTAGAGTGAGGTTGGCATTGACCTATCAAATTAATGTATGTGACACATCTGATTCTGTATCTCTGGTCAAAATTTGGAAAATTTGTAATGAGACTGCAGTTAATAGTAAGACGAGAACAAAAATAAATGTTTCATATTATATGGCGCTTGGAATTTTACATACAGATGATCAACATAAGCACATTACATAGAGGAAAGGTCACTCTGTTTGTAACTGGTTTATATGAGATGGCTGAATGTGAAACTGTAGTCCGTGAGGGGGTGTAACTGGAACAGTGGAAGAAATTACTTGTTGAGTGGATTCCTTCCTCCAGTCTTGGCGCAAACCTGCTGTGAAACCATAGGCACTTAAGAATTTAATGCAATAATATATGTGCTTGGCAGATGTGCAGCCAAAGTGAGAGTCTTCACCTGGTTTACAGGGGTTTATAAAGCTGAACAGTTCCATGTCATGTTCACAGATCCCTGGATAAAAGTCAAAGTGAATTGCCTTAGCACTTCTGATCAATTAGCTAGATGAAGCACCTGCAAAGCATGAAGCCCATGCTAACATGAGACTTCATGGCTCAGGGGTTCTGTGCCACTGTCCTCTGTTATTCTCGGAGAAGTCAATCCCTATCTGAATTTTGAGATCTCCTCCATCAATAAATAATTCACCTTTCTCTGATTGTTAATTCCTTGGCTGCTCTACTGAAAATAAAATTGATTCTTTGCATTCTGAATTCAGCAAGTTACAAAGACAGCGACTGCTATGGATGAAGCAGGCCAAAAAGACTCATGCACAGTCCAAGAAATACCCTTTATTTTCTATTCTGTGAACTTAGGTTTGTGAGTAACACAGCACCTAATCATGGAGGTCAAACAGCTGCTAAATAATTCTGTTGATGGCGGTATCGAAGCAGAGTTATATTGCAGATTTTGGAGCACCTAAACTTATTGAATATATCTGATGGCCCTTCTTGTACATTAACTGGCACCCAATACTTTACACATGTGCAGAAGATCTGGTTTTGGACTCGGTAGAGCAGAATGCTCTTCTATGAATGTCTGATGGGCATCTTGATGTCATGAAATACAGAAAACTAATCATTGTACAGTTTTAATATATGGTATCAGACTTGGGATTCGCTAAGAGTACCACTTGCTGATAGGTCTTGTGAGGCTTAGAAGCCACAATCACTGTCTTAAAACGGGACTAGATCAAGAACATGAAACACTTTGCGCTCTCTGATTTACAGAGCAGTGTCGTGATTTTGGTATTACTAGGACTGTGATAATTTATTTTAGTGACTTAAAAAACCGTGCAGTTATGAAACTACAAAAGTGCTTGTGGTAAGCAAGGTCAACAAATGAAAGAATGCACTATAGTGAAAAATAACAATCCCTTCACATTGACCTCAGAACAGCCTCATGACAGACGCAATGCCATCTTAGTTGATCTGACACAGAGCTCTCTGCAATTGTTTATTGGGATAGATCAGCTGCAACCAACAGAAGACAGACAACTACCAAGAGGCTTTAATGCTAGTTTATCTAAAATAAATCAGATTAAACTTGAAAAGACAGAAGTTACAGTTTTTGTCAACCTGGAACTCTTAAGATTTTAAAGATGAAAATTATTAGGATTGAGAAGCTGTTATCTTAAAAATGCAATAGGACCTTTGTTAGATAGAAAACATCAAATATAACTTGTTGCAATCCTGCTATTTCATGTACTTTTGGGAATATTATGTAAAACGGCTAATTGTATTCCCATTTCCTCAAACATTTCCCCTGAAAGAATTTATTCACTGCCACTGTAATGAAAACTCATTCATATGATACCTCTTCCTAGAGAAAGAACTGTTCTATTAAATTAATATTAAAAGCAAATGTATACACAGCTAACCATCAAAGCAGGAAATCAAAATTTTAAGCACCCTTCTTGCCTGATGTCCACAAGTAGCATGTTTTATTCTATACATGTAGTACTTATTAAAGGAACACAGGAAAGTGAAATGCTGACGTGCTCTAGAGAGGATTTTCTTAAATTGCCTTTAGAATTGTAGCTGTGTATATTTATCAGTGCATTTGAGAGGAGGACAGGGTAAGGACACAATACATCTCGGTGGCATCGTCAAAGGGAAGCTTCAGCATGGAACATCATCTTTATGTTTCCTTCGTTTGGATCACCACCACGACCACAGCTTTCCCGACAGGCTGTGTTGGATTTGCCCAAGCGCACTGGGTCTGCGCACAGGTCTTAAGAGAGAGGGAAAAATCACAGCATTTACGTTCAGAGCTCAGAGAGTAGGCTGAAAGGCTAACTTTGCTTTCTGGCCCGCTATCCTGAAAGAAACGCCACTAGCCTGTTGCTGGAAAGGCAGCTAGCTGACCACACAGGGTTTGGCGGTGGGATGAGAGGGCACAATCAGCTCTTACCCCTGAATTGACTCAGCTGCCTTTGCAACATCAAAGCCTTCGCGGCACTCCGGGGGTGCTCCCAGCCCTTTGAAACCATACACATTTCGCGTAAGCTTTTACAAATAAATAAATAATTCCTCAGCGGAGACCAAGCCTGGGAAAATATCAGACCCCAAAAGTGACTATTTCCACAAATTGTGTATGTATCAGTCGGTAGTTACGGTTACAACTGTGTCCGTCCCTATTATAACAGACAGCACCAATTTTCCTTTCTAATTATAGTTGGTAGCAGATGGATAGAAAAACAAAATGTTATGAAAGCATCTATTTACTCTTTTCGGTAAGATCCTAAGTGTTAACCTCATTCTTTCTCTAGCCGTATGAACGGCAGGAAGACGCCTCATATGTACACATTTCTCATAAATGTACCATTAACTTAGATTCTTGTTTGAACCTCAGTTTTGAAAGGGAAAAAAAACCCACTCTTGATGGAACTAAAACTTATGAGGAATGTATGATAAAGGAACAGAGCCTTTCTTCATTACGAAAAAAAACCCACCAAACACTTCGCCAACTATTGTCCCTCCTGTAACTGATTTTCAATCCTCACAAACCAAAAGAGCATATATTTAATAAAAACTCTAAAACTTTGCTACTTTGCCTTGAACTCTATGAAAATATCTCCTTCTGGGTGGTGTGCAGGAAGAAACGCAAAATCCCCATAAAAGTCCAAGGGTGTGATCTTTTTATGAGGCTCAGGAGATAATCATCAATTCCCACAAAGGAATTATCTCTGAACGGATACCTGAATTCATGAAACAGAAAATGAAAGAAAACTAGTTCTTCTTGATGTACTTGGAAATTTTTCAGCATTGAAACTGCTAATGTCCTATGCAGAGCACACAATTTTCAGTGTAATTCCAGAAAATAGGACATGAAGAAATTTCTAGTCTAAAATGCTATTAGAAGAATAATACTTCACAAAAACTAAATGGAGAATATGGTTATGATTTATTACAATTAATAGAAATCATATTTGTAGGCTAGAATGTGAAGTACTAGCTTAAAAAAATATATATTATGTAGCTATCTGTAGTAATTATGTGCTAAAATTTGTGCATGCATTACACAATCAATGTATGCATAACAGTAAATCTTTATTATTAATTTCTCTTATTCACCAGAGATAAATAAATCTACAAAAACAAACTTATGATTTATTTCATCATTACTATTTGAGCACTTAATATAGGATTGGAAACCTTACCAACACCTATTTGAAAAGGCTATTTTTTAATGAAGTTTTTACTGAGCTTATGGAAAGCTATAGTTATATTTTGGTTACTGTTACTTGCAAAAATAATAAATACTTTTTATTAAATAAAAACAGCAGAAGATAAAATTGCAGACATAAGTTTGAAGAGAGAAGATTGAATATTTTATGGTTTATATCTATATAAAGAGCAAGTATTGTTTCATTTGGTGTTGCTAAGAAATTGCTCATTTTCACTAAAAAGAAAAGGATAGGACTGTTGACATCTTATGGATTACTGTACCACTCTGCAACTATTACATGACAGAAAACCATAAAATTGATAAAGTCAAAACTCCAGACTTTATGGTTTGATAATCTACAAATTTAACAAAAAGAGACAGATGAAATAGCATATTCATTTAATGTCATTGGGTGATGTTGCTGGGGAAATATTAAGCTCTAAGATTTTAATATTCATATGATTTTAGTATGGATAAATATACTGGCCAAGTAATGTTTACATTTCCAGTTACTATAATTCTGTACAAAATCCTTGTGAAGAACGCACTCAAAGCTAAAACACTGTTAGGAAGCATTACACTTGAATGATCATATGCGTTTTCAGACAGTCCGTCATTTAGTAAAAATTTAAAAGAAAAACACATATGTGGAACCCCATGTCCATGTAAAGATCCAGGGCTCACACACATCCACTCAAGTGGAGCATCAGCCTGCTCCTGATAAAGAAGAGCGTAGTGCAGCGTGCAGACTTCTGAAAGTCCAGTTATCCTGCAGGGAGGAATTTGCAGAATCTGCAGGACCCTACAGGGATCAAGGAAGTTTGTGTTAACAATGCAGTACTCCTGCAGGACAAAGAAGAAATGTGCTGGTTTTCATCTTGCTAAATATCGGGTTTAATAGGAGAATAGAAGCAACTAACCAAACAGCAACTCTGGTTTTTGTAGGAGCAATGTGTGACATACATATTCTACTTAAATTAAACGTTCAGCATTTTGGCTTGATATCTTTGTAATTTATTTTAGTAGTTTGCTGTTATATTTTTAACACATTGAGAGTATTAAAATTGAAATAATATTCACTAAAATCTTTAATTAAAAATTACACTGAAAAGCGTTACTAGATAAATAAATTGGTGCTTTCCAGTATAAAAGAGCGTGTTACGAGCTGGAAACAACTTCCTTCAGCAAGCTGTTTCACAAAGAAATAGATCTTCAGCTTTGAAGAATCTTATCCAAATTAATGGAACACCAGACGGATGCAGGACCCCAACTGGCTCAAGCCATACTGCCATACTATTATCTCAAGAGCCCCAGGAACCTCATTCCATTCTTTTGCATGAAATGCATTTGTTATTGCTAGCGATCTTTTTCATTCTCAGAGCAAAACTCAACTTGCAACATTCAGGCAAAGTATTTAGAAATATTGCATCCTTATTTCTGAATATTTATTGAAAGAATGCTTTTCCACTGGTTATCAATATCACTTGGCTAAAATAGAAGCTCCCTTTCTGTCAAATTAGAGAAGTGTAAGCCTTCAGACAGACTGAAGTGAGAACATACTTTTTGTACGCTTGATAAGGCTACACTGGCACCCCAGCACATACATACAAACTGGGAATATCTATGGGCAAACTTGATATATGTTTGTGTGGTGGAAGAAGACTGGTGCACTGAGCCGGGAGCCAGAAGTGGAGGGAGATAGAGTGGAAAATTTGGTGCAAAAAAAAAAAAAAAGTTTGATGTCTGGTCTTGAAAAATAAAAAGGAAAGTAAAAGAAGGAGAAATGGCATACAGTCAAGACTATATTATCTGGAAAATTCTTCAAAACACATTTTTTTCCCCTCCTCTGTATAGTCCTTCATGTAAGTGTTTCCTGGCCAAGACGAGGGCGAAGGGAAGAAGGCTAGAATCCAGACAATTTAGCAGATATTGTTTCTTTCCACTGCGTGTTGGCAGACAACCTTGCTTCTCTTGAATCCCATAGACTGATAAGAAAAGTTAATTTCACCAATTTATTCTCTGAAAGACTGAGTCCCGGCGGGAATACTGTATGAAATTGTTTGGCAAATAAATCTACTGTTTGGCAGATATTCAAAATTATACTGGAAGATGTTTGAACCACTTTTTCCGGCATAGCAAATTTTTGCAGGAAAAAAGATAACAGAATAATTTATTTTTAGTTTAATTTCCTTGTTTTCCAGAGGTAGAACTATTTTTAAATACTATGTAATATCAACATTATCAACTATAGATTAATAAAAAACAAATTAGGGTAAAACAATAAGTCTTTTCCCTTTTGAGGGTAAGCATGACTTCTAAATCAAGGAGCTGTATTTCCAATATGCATGACTTAAAAACAGTCTGCTAAGATTGTAAGACATGGCCACTTTACTATAACTATTTGTTTATAACTTCAAAATGATTCTGCACTAAATATATTTGCATTTGGTTTCAACACAAAATAATTCTTTTTGAAATTTAAAAAAATCCTCTCATTACAGATTAGCTAATGAAGGAAGGATTTTTCAGGATTAGAAATTTAAACCTTGCTTCAGAAATACCTCAAGAACTTGTCCAACCATGGTTTTGTCTTATTTCAAGAGAATTAAAATCAAGTGATGAGCAGGCAGTGATGAGACTGCAAATTGCAATTGCAAATTTATGTCAAAATTCTGCAAATAATTACCAATTCTAATTGGGAGGTGTTTTCCTCACCCAAATATCAATAAAGCAGCACTGTGCCATGCATCTCTCCAAAGTGGTATAGGAGTGTGGCACGTAGAACTCTGTGCCCTGCGTCATGGCACACCATGAGGGCTACATGTACTACACGTGACAAAGCCCTGAGGATCCCAGTAAAATTTAAAGACAGACATTCTCCACCTCCCTGCATAATCTAGTCCAATGCTTATCTTCTCTTGCAGTTAGAAAGCTTTTCTTAATAATATAACCTAAATTGCCTCTGCTGCATTTTGATCCCGTTACTTCTTGTCCTAGTGCCAAGGGACACGGAGAACAATTTATTCTCTTCCTATTTGCAACAACCTTTTAAATATTTGAAGACTGTTATCATGTCTCCCCTCAGTCTTCTCTTCTCTAGACTAAACAAACATAGTTCTTTCAGTCTTCCCTCATGGGTCATATTTTGTAGACCTCTGATCATTTTGTTATTCTCCTCTGGATTCTCTCCAATGGATCCACATCTTTCCTGAAGTGCAGTGCCCAAAGCCAGACACGGTATTCCAGCTCAGGCCCTACCACTGCTCTGCACGCTGCAAATAATTCATGTCTCTTACGTATAGCATTCCTGTTAACACATCCTAGTATGCCTGCTTCTTTTATCGGAGTGTGACAATGGTGACATATATCGTTTTGGATCCTCTAAAACACTCAGTTGCTCTTTTGGCAGAAATATCGCATTGTCGATCTCATCTTGTGTTTCTGCAGGTGATTATTTCTCCCTACTTTGCACTTGTCCTTACTGAACTCCATCATACCCATTTCTGATCATTCCTTACATCTCTCAAGGTTATTTGAATTCCAGTCTGTCGTGGTTTAACCCGGTACGCAGCTAAGCACCACACAGCTGCTTGCTGTCCCTCCACCTCAGTGGGATGGGGGGGGAGCATCAGAAGGGTGAAAGTGTGAAAACTCATGGGTTGAGATGAAGACAGTCTAGTAATTAAAGAGTGGACAGAGTTAATCTACAGTTCTACTACTTTAGATCATGATTAATTAGATTTTTCAGCCTGGTAGCTTAGCAAAATCCTAGACAACAAATGCAGTATATGGATGGGATAGCTGTACATTTTATGCCATTGATTCCAACATGTGGTGGCCTCATTACCTGTATGACAAAGAGCTGATTTGAACATATATGGATCCTCTCTGTGCAGCAGATCTAAGTGAGCCATACTGAATCTACTATTTTGTATCTGGGACCATTGGTGGGACTCTCCATCTAATTCAGTTTTCAAATGCGTACAAGTTCACATGTCTCAAAAATGCAAAGGAAATAAAGTAAAATCAGAAAATCTTTTCCCTGAACTCAACTGACAGTTGAACAAACGCAGTTGAGCCAACATACAAACCAAGAAAACCTCAGCCTCCAAATAATTTGCTTTAGACAACCAGCCATGACTTTAAAAGGTATGTAATATATACATGGACGTGTTTTTCCTCACTGCTGACAAAGATCTATTCTAGCTGGATATATCCTCACAAGACCTTCAGCAAAAAAAGATACTTACATTCTTACTGGTTTAGTTCACGCTGGGAGTGCACTTTTGAAACTAATCTCTTGGTCATTCCTATTGAGTGTACTTCTGGTTCCCACTGTGGAGCAGCCATCAAGGGCACAGACTGTACTCCTTTTGGATGTAATGCAGTCAGAAGATGTGCTCGGTTCAGGGGAGTAGACTGGAACGAGCCCAGAGACCTGAAGCATGTGTTGTGCACAAGGAGCTCTCGGCACTACCTCACGCACTCTGCCGATCCCTTTCCATTCCTCTGCATTACTGCCTTATAGGCACAGCCACAAGTGAGCATGGAGTCACTTCTGGCTGATGTAATGGGGTAGTGATATAGGTATGGGATGCTTCTTTCAAACTGAATTATTACCTGCACAAAAATAATGACCTCAAGTAAATTTAGCCTATTTTTTTAATAACAGTTGCAACTTGCCCTCATTGTTATCCCATAGTTCATTGTCACATGGCAACAGGAAGGAGGAACATTAGTTGTATCTTGGCATTTAACCCCTCGTATTGCAACCATTTACCCATATTTTATATATAGTATCCTCTAGGCTTATTGAACTCTTCCAATCCACATAAGGCCAATTGTTTGTTGGTTTTTTTTCAAACAGACTAGTACCTATTACATGAGACCAGTACCTAATCTACGAATAGGTCATTAATTTCAGCAGCATAGCTTAAGGAATGAAGTACTAATGAAGTCAATAGCAATGTTTAATCACATGGGAGTAAACACACTTGCATTTATACAGACCGAAAGAACACGTTTCCAGCTAAGTATATGTCCCCGATGAAAGACCGCACTGAAACAGAACTTCCGTGAGCAAATAACATGCTGCAGTTCCTGGAAAACAACTTGATATTCCCCATGGTTAAATACTACACTTAATGAAGATACAAGGCACGGAAGCCTAGTATTTGCATAAAGTACATTAAAAATTATAAGATCATTTCAACTACCTTAGAATTTTCAGATATTGAATCAGTTTGGACAGTCCAACTTTCTTTTATTTAATCAACACAGGATATTGTGCAGCGAGCTTCAAGAATGACATTTGTTTTGCTGGCTTAGGGACGTGGGGAATCCTTCCATTCGCCTTTAACAGTAAATGATAAATCCAGTGCTGTCAACAGATTTGCTATACCTGGCAAAGTGCAGATGAATAATGCTTTGATAAATAAAAGAGTTTTCTAATCCAGTAATAACAAAGTGAGTGATCTTGTTGAAAGGAAAAGCCTGGCAAATGTGAAGGGTTACACAGATGCTCCCAAAAGGCTCGTTCCCCAAACAGTTGTATTAACTCACAATAAAAGTAATCTTAAAATTAAAAACAATTCCTAGTTTTGTCTTTAAAATATGATTATGTGAGTCCTTTTGCTCTACCTCAACAGACTGAAATGATTTAAGTGAAGGCAGAGTACATTCTTCTCCCTACTCTTTAGTTTTAGCTGAATGCCATTGCAACGCCCAGCAGTAACTCAGTGTGTGCCAAACATGAATATTTTTAAGCGTCATTTGAGTTTTAAAGGCTACAGTAAGTGATGGGAACACAATCGTCTTGGGAATCTACAAATAACTTTAAAAAAGCTCATAAATCTGGCTTTCATGGTTTGGTTTTCAACAGCTTTATAAAATATGTCAAAGCTTGAACACAGTGAGTTCGTTTTCCTTCAAATTTCTTAGGATTGACTTTTCTCAATCTTTTTATATGTTGCAGCGAGACAAATAAAATGGACCTGGCTTTAAAAAAACAGGCATCAGCAAATTACTTTTAAAAAAAGTTGCTTTGTTCTTTTAATGCGGTGTTTTGTTTTTTTTTTTTTAGTATCAACAGAGGAAAAACATACCCTCTAAGTAGGACAGCTTAAAGTATTCCCTCATCAACAAAAGTATAAAATGCTTCTGTTCAGCACCCAATGTATTACAACGTAACAGACCACATATTAATGAAAAAGTGATGTACATTAAAAGCTGTTTTTTTCTTAAATTGTTTAAAAAAGATGCATTGTAATGACTGAGCACAGCAGAAACCTAGAGAGTTGCATTCAGAAGTTACATGCAAACCTCTGTACTTACAGTGAAATACATGCACTACAATGATAATTAGCAGGGTGCAACTGGTTTATAAAATATGAACTAAAGGGTCAGGTGAAATTACATCAATGTTCAACAGAGAGAAGTCTTTAAAACTGTCTGAGAACTACTGAAATAAACCCACTCAAAGAGATTACCTGGCATCATACAACTGGACGCCACTGCTGTGGAACGCCGCCAACTGCAAAAGTAGACCAGGTTCAGGTTGCTTTCAGAAACTCCTGATAGAACTACTATCACAATCACTTCTGGTTTACAATTTCTCTGATTAGTACTCCTTGGCCAGCAATACTGCTTTATGTGTAATAACATCTCTTCTTCACTTAATTTATGTCACAAATTGGAAGAAAAGATCCCATAGGCAGTATGGAAAGCAAAGACATTTAATCCTCCAGCACTGAGAGTGGCAAGGGCAGCTGCCAGCACACACAGTAAAAAAAAAAAAAAAAGTTTTAAACATTTGACCAAGTCTTTTTTGTCAATCAAATTTTTAAATGTTGACATTTACTCAAGAAAAGATTTGAGAGCATCGCTTTCTTCATAGATGCTAAACGAAGGACACAACATTTTCTATTTGAACATTCTTTTCATGAACTCTTGTAGTTTTTAGCATAAAAATAATATAAGAATACAGGAGAAAGAACTATATTGTGACAGCAAGCTGGGATGGTCTTCTGTATCACTGAGGGAGAATGATTTATGTTGGGAATATGGAGTAATTTTAAAGCTACGAAAGCTGGTAGTGTAAAGGCATAGTACTTGACACCAAATTTATTCTCTCTGTTCTCCTTTCCTTTTTTTTTTTTTAAAACCAGAGAATTTTTCAAGTTAATGGCAAGCCTTTGAAAAGGGTTTATTTTAACAAAGTGAAAAAATAATTCACAAACCACAATGATAAGTTGTGCATGGTACCAAATGACACCCTTCTAAAAATAACTGGTTCCAATATCTGTTTTGAGGAGTTGACGCTTATCAGCTTGTGAGCTGATAGACCAAACACATTTACAGAATATTCCCTCACTGCTTTCTTCTCAAGAGCCTACAGGAGGCAAAGTAGACACTGTGTCAGTAACCTTATCAAATGCTGGAGGAAAAGAAACATCTAGCATTGGATCTCAGTTGTTGCTGCAAGTAAGATGAAGCCATTTTAGAACATATATCTCATTTAGAATATAATCTTACTCCTGATTAGGATTTCAAATGCATTTGGGGCTTCAAGATGTGATAACTTTTTGACTTTTTTTCTTTTCTATCACTTCTAGTTTAAATTTTTTAGTTACAAAGATAACAGAGCAATATTCATTTGACTTATCTGATATTTGCAGGAACTGTCTTAATGAAGATAAAATAAAATAAAAAATTAAACTTCTTTTAAAAAGAATTAGTTATAAATTTCATATGGAATTTGGTTTTGTTTTTAATTTGAGCTTGCCAGCTGGGACATGGTTAAATACAGAGAACTAGGCAGACTTATTATGGTAGTGGACTTTCAGCGACTTCTCAAGCTAGCTGGGCAAAGTTTGTAGGGTCAAACTGCTGACCCTGTCCTCCTTTCTGAGTTCCTTTCCAATATTCCTACCACTCTTGGTCTAAGAATGATGCAGGGCAGAGAGGCTACTGCTTTTTAGTCTATCTGGATTTTATCTGAAGTGCTTTAGTAAGAGCAGAAAGCCTTTTCAAGAGGTTGTCACTGCATAAGCAAGCAGTTGCAATTTGAAAACCAAAGGATACTCAACAATTACTGTATGTAAAATATGAGCAAGTGGGTATTTGAGCTTAGATGCAGGATAAATACGCTGAAGCCCAGAAACAGTTGTGGTCTTCAAGAAAAATTACTGGTTACCTTCTAGTTAAACAACTGGATAGCTTAGATAAAATACAAATGCTCAATAACTCCTCTCTTACACGCTACTTTTCTAGTAAAAGCCAGTAAATAAATATTTACCATCTCTGGCTCTGTCCCAATCCAGAATTTCCACTAAAATCAGTGGGAATAAGGTGGGCATATCAGGAATACAGCTTTAGCCCTATAGCAATACAAACTACCATGATGTAACAGAAGGTACTATTTGTATGCATATGTACTATACTAAAGTATATACACTACCCAGAGAATGGGCAAAAAGAATCTAATCTAGCTAGCCCTGCATAAGGGCAAAGGTTTAAAAATGTCCTGCACACTCACTAGTTCATATGTCTGTTTTTCTTTTTAAAATTATATTAACTTTAAAATTTAGGAGCTGACATGATCGTTCTAATGCAACCCATGGAATTTTTTCTTAAAATGACATTATTGATTAAAGTGCTAATGCACTTATCCTTATGCTATGGAGCAGTACTGGGAGGGCTACAAAGCCATCATTGCTCAGACTATTGATGGAGGGAAGGAGAACTCACTGCACAACACTGGAGTACTCTTGGGGTTAAACAGAGGAAGAGTAATGATGGGACTTGGAGGGAATTCAGTAAAATCCTTGTCATTCAAAGAAGGCCAGTGCCATACAGACCTTTGAAGGAGGGGAAGAGCTAAGCCTTCTACAGAGAAGATACACATACAAACTCCCAAGAGCCTTTTAAAGATTTCACAGCTAAACAAAGCTACATGGTATCGTCATGCTCTGCTCTGCTGTATAATAGACCTATTATTACAAACAAACATGACAATTCAAAAATAAATAAACCCATGCTAAATGTAAAAAAGTATTTTTATCAATTATCACCTTATCACAGATGATTACCTCTACAGCTTGCAGTAAAGCTGCAACCAGGTATGAGATGACTATGAGGAAAAAATCAGAGTATTTTGATTGAGCAAGACATATTATTTCATAAATGTAATATATCAGGTTTCTTTTGCTCATTAAATGCTGAATATATTCACTCAGACACACTCTGGTTGGGCCAACGTGATATACTCACAAAGCATGCACATCAGGGTGACAGCTAAAAAGCAACAGAGAGCTTTGCACTTTATCTGCAACTAAATCTGTATGTAATTTCCTTCCCTTTGTTAATTGAAGATTAAAACTAAATCAAGGGGAAGCCTTCTATGAGACTACTTCCAACAACAGATGACTCAACTAGCACCTGAGAATTTGTTGTGCTTGTGTGTACTGAGGTTCTGAACTTCCTGTTTCAATAAAATACCAAACAAGTTGTGTTTCCTTTACAAATAAGCTATTACATCAAGCCCTGTTCCTATAATTTCAGTTTTTGTCTGCATTCCAACATTTTCTTTGGCAAATGTAGAAACATTCTAATTAAAGAGAAGAGAAAAACAAGCATCATTCATCATGGTAAGAATGAATGCTCAAGAGAACATCCTTACTGGTTACTTCGTTCATTCAGTTTAATTTGGCTTTTGAAGTGCACTTAATTATGGTATGCAGTTCTCTGAGATAAAACACAGGTAACAAGGTTTCCACTAATAGTGTCTCATGAAAGCTATTAAAAGTAATAATCTATTCCCCTAATACCATACAAACATCATACCATCTGTGTGAAGTGATTCAAAAACATTTTTAGAACACCAAAATACTTGAAACGCATTATTCTGTACAGCAAAATTCACCTATCATTATAAGTTGCTAGATCCTTCAGCATATCATTTGAAAATCTTTTTTTTAACAGAAACGATCTGTGCTTTCCTCAGTGTGATCTATGAGATCAGAGTAATAAGAATCCTTTACAATGGCCTCTTTCCTTAATTTTCACAGTTTTTGTTAATGTTTAGACTCAAGATGAAAGACCTCTGTCTAGTTCATTTGCAATTACCATGAGAAAGACAACTTCCCACAAAAAGTTAAACACCAGACCTGCAAACACATAAACATAATGTAATTGTCTGGTTAAGCACAATAGAGCCTATATATTACAACATACGTGGTTTCTTTCCTAAATTTATTTAACTGTGAATTGGAAGTCCTGATTCACCAAGACAGAAGCTCAAAATAAAATGACATTATAACAGGAGTTATAATTAATCAAAAAAATGCCACTTTGGATAAGTAAAGTAACTATTGCTAAAAGGTGTCCATGTGCACATTATATCTTTGTGGAGAGCACTGCTTCTTTTTCTTATAAAGCAGAGATAATGCCTCAGGTAAAAGCAGTTAAAACCCCAGTCGGCTGCTCAGGGTTTTGTTCTAGACAAATCTGGAATGCAGTCGAAGAAACATGGACTGTAAATGGCTCAATCCAGTAGAGGATGCTGAACACTTCTGATAACAGAAATAGCCGCTACCATGTCTGCGACATTCTCCAAAGATAGCATTAAAATAGAAATAGTCCAGTTAATCCTAAAAAAAATCCAAAATTTGAGAAATGATCTCATCAACCTCCAGAAAAAACAGGAAAACCCAAGAAAAAGCATTGTCTAATTGCACTCAGATGAACCAATGTATCTCCTTCATGCATCTCCTACATAAGTAAGCAGCAACCAGCCCAATCCACACAGCACTGAGAATATGACAGGATCATACTATCCTACCGCAAGAAGGCACATATTTTGTTTTATAAGCACGTGCTGAGCCACACCAAAAACTCAATGGGATAGGACAGAGCTTTCAATTATTTATGCATTTTCTATTTTATAGTTTTTCCTCTAACCCACAATCAATGCAACTATATAATATCACATGACAAAATTTTGTGCAAAGATTCTTAATCAACATCATCACTGTTTACCTCCTTCGTGTTAGACTAAATGCAGAATGTCAATAATACTACTCAATACAACCTGTAGAGTTTGACCTCACTTTGTGTTGAAACTGCAGCTCTTTCAGCCATTTAAAACTTATCTCGATTCAGGCAGGAATCTCTGAGGCTAGGCAAAACTTTTGGTAGACCACTAAAGTTTTAGGAACAAGTTTTTCAGTTTTAACATGCTAATGAGGACCCTTTTAAGCTGATCCTTAAATGTTTATTTCCTTTGATTCTAGGAAGTTAGTATTAAACAGAATTTTTATACTTTTCCCCTGGACTGTCCAAAACATATTAGTTTAAAAGATACTAATTAACAGTTACTGTTAAAACAGCCAACAAAATTCCACCCCATTCAGACTACCCATAAAACTCCCCTCCCTCGGGCAAACTTACTGCCGTTAAGCTTCTCTCTCTACAATAGCTTTAAAAATAGTCATGGCATGCTGCGAAGACTATTGAAGCAAGAATCAGGCTGCCTGGAATCAGCTCCACAGGTAAAAGTCCCTCATGTCAACTATTGCCAGAGTCTTCCACTTGCAATGAAGCTGATAAAGCCTCCGGGCCACAAATAAATCTGGTAAAATGGAATATGGGTAAAGCGTGACCTTTCAGCCAGATCGAGAAAAAAAAGGACGTAAATACTCTTCTGTAGATGAAAAGGTCCTTGGGGCAGACACTGTCTTTTGTTTTGGATTTGTACAATGTGTTAAAATGCAAAGTTAGGTTTTATGTTTAGTGGAAAATACTGAGGAAATACTACCTTTGTAATAGTAACATACCAACTAGCAAAGTGAGGCCCTTTTTTGATTGCAGCCTCTGGGACCAACTTTAGGCAATTATTAAATAGCAGTGTTTTTAAAAACTATGAATTTGGATGATCTTTTAAATAGTTCTGATAAATAACTTCAATACACAAGACATAAATCATTGTAAGAAAAACATGACAATGGGACTTCTTGTCTTTGAAAAAGCCTCCAAGGTCTACAACAGAATCTCAACAACAGGTAATAAATCACAAAATAGTAAGAACAAGAAAAGAAGTATGTCTATATATACATACATATACTCACAAGCACAATAAATCAAAAACAATGCAAAATAAATCAGCTGAAGTTGGAATTTGGTTCTGCAACTATCTTATGAATAAATTTTAAAATGGATTTTTTTTCTGTGTGGTTGGAGCAAAGGTATGTGAGTTAAGAATCAAAGGAGCCTCTTACAATTTTTATATCAGTGAGACTAAGACTAGCAGGACAGCATTTGGCACAAGTTCAAGGAGTATTTTCTTCATATGAGCTGTGAATTACTTCAGCCTCAATTTTGGAGGACAGAATCATAGAATAATAGAATGGTTTAGGTTGGAAGGGACCTTCAAGATCACCTAGTTCCAACTCCCCTGCCATGGGCAGGGACACCTCCCACTAGACCAGGTTGCTCAAAGCCCCATCTAGCCTGGCCTTGAACACCTCCAGGGATGGGGCCTCCACAGCTTCTATGGGCAAATGCAGAGGATGCAGCAGTTAAGACCGTACCTTAGACACACTTATGAAAGAGTCTGAAAAGAAGAGCTGTATCAGCTAAAATGTACTTTCTAATGCTCTCAGGAAATGAATAAGACTCAGAGAATTACATTCAGAAAAATATCTTATCAGGTCTGTAGGCCATGATCCTACACTGTAGAGACCTTATGATAGACTTTAGTGTCATATGGTCTACATACATAGAGTTGCAATACATCCTTTTGCTTATGACTAAATGAAGAAACTGAGAAAGGAATTTGTTAAAAATAAGGACACTTAAATGACTAAGATTCACTTTTGTTGGAACCATTGCACAACATTGTGTTTTGAGGGGGTCATATTTATAACTAATTTTATTGCCTGGATATAGTGTACTATAATTATGATAAACAAAAGTCAACACGAGCATCTCAACAGCTGTCTCCACTAAAACCGCTAGACTAGAAATTTTCCTTTTCCAACTTAAAGATAGCTATAAAAAGTCCCCACAAAGTTCCACCATATTGTAGCTTCTTCAGCTATTCCATTTAGAACTACTGTTAAATACGTGTTAGTCTTGGTATTAAAAAAACATGAAATATGTCTGTGTCATATTATAATGATAAGAGCATATAATTCAACACATTTTCCCTCTTATAAAACAGTGTTACTCGTATACACATTTTACTGCACTACATAGAAGTAGTTCTTTACAATTTCACCATTTAAATAAATGGAATGTATTTTGGACTGACAGCATTTTAACCATTACAGATAAACACTGCATATAAGCTTGATTTACTGTTATGCAATAAAACATACGTAGACAATTTCCTTCTACCATAACAAGTGTGGGGATCAAGTGAGACAAAGCAGGATTTCTGAAGCTTTAGCTATATAGCCCCTGTGGGGCTCCAGTGGCTTAACCAACAAAAAATCATTCATTTGCAGGAGCCAGGAGGTTTTTTAGCACATACTGGTCTCATGAAACATTTATTCTTCCACCTTGTTCATATAAGGAAAACAGAACACCAATTCTTCTGTCGCTGCCATCCATACATGCAATTTAACTTTCACCCATGTCGAATGTTGAACATGTACAGAGAAACCTTTTTTACTGAAGGATAAAAGTATTTAGATGGCAGTGACTGGAAAAAAACCCATGATTTTCTAGGCATTAGGATAAGATACATTACTTACCCTAGGAAAAAAAAAATAAAAGCTAAAAGCTGATTATTATTAGCATCAAGCACTCTTGCAAAGTGTACGTGACCATCTGCCAGCAAGCTTGTAATGAATCATACAGGCAAACACAATCACAGTGTAGAATCACCAGAAGAGAAAATAAAGACAAAAGCACATAAACTTAACCAGGCTTTTGCTACTGTGGAAAAAAGACCAAAATAAAACTTTGATTGTGTTTTTGTATGATAACACAGCTTCCCAAAATGCTGATCTTCTAGAAGTGAGAGGTTACAGTTCAGACAATGATGTAAAAGTAGAATGTGTTACAATTGCAGCAAGCCAGAAATCTAACAAAACTACATCAATAGAACAATTCAAACCTCCGTTTCTTCCTAGCAATGAATATTGGCTGCAAAGATGACTGGGCCTGGCTCTCTTCTTCTTAGTATCTATACATTAATTTCAGCTTCCTTACTCCAGGTTTTGCTTGCTCTTCTGGTCCCTTGGTATCACAGGATTTCCCATAAAAATTTGTGGAAACGCATCCTAGTGTTTCTTCTTACTGGAGGATCATCTCCTCTCAAGAAACTTGGAACAAAACCCAAAAGCAAACAAACAAAAACTGCAGTTTTGGTTTATGAAATGTATTCTATGTTTATATGCAGAGAGAATTCTGGGCTGGAATCAGCCATCCTGTCAACACTTAGTGCCTTCGTTTAGCAAAGAATTTACATTCACTCATTTTTCATTTCCGTGTTAGTCCAAACCAGTCAAATGCAGAGAGGAAACTGGTGGCATACATACAATAAAATTACAAGCAAAGTAACCAATGAAAAGTTTTTCCGACCGAAGTGTAGCAAGGCATCGGGGCCTATTAGTGAGATCTATAAGTCCATCATGCTGTAAGCCAGGACTACAAAGGAATTACAGACACTGATTTTTATCCTGGAGAATTAGCTATGTAGCTAAAACAGAGCTCTTTTTAGCAGCTAGTTGTGGTGTCACAAGCTATTCGTAAATCATTGCAGGACACGATCATGTGCTCAAGTGCATAAATGAAGTACATCAGCCAGAGAAGCCATAGAGGTAGGTGGGCGTCCTTCCCAGAATGGGCTCCTGAGCAATAATCAGATGCATCTATAAAGTCCAATGGGTTTCTGAAACTGTTTCGACTTGGCTGTTTTGCCTGAATATGCTACGTATGTCTAAATATGCTACGTATGTCTTAAAAAAATCTTTTGGATAAAATTGGCCTTTTGACTCAGAATGCCTTTGTAAACTAACATTGAAAGGACACAGTCCACAAAAAACTACGCTATGTCTTCCTCCTTCCAGTTTGAGCCAATTTCCCTGGTATGGAAGCAGGATGTACTTCAAGTTCTCATGTCTTCACTGGTAATAAAGGATAAAATTAGTGCCAGGCTCAACAATCTGTCTTTATTAAATAAAAATAGTCATTTGCATTCTCATCCTGAATATATAAAAGTTCCTTTCTTTCTTGTCTGTAGCAATGTCTCAAATGAATATAGGGATTATTCCGAGTTTCACAGATGTAACACAGACAAACTACCAGCAGTAGAATATTAGACAGAGAAGCGGCGTATGACTTGCAGAAAGCGGTGGCCTGGTAGCACCTTCTTTGACCTAATATTCAAAGTGAGACCATGAAGGGTAGGTGGTTTCTGCCGCCTCTAGTAACATAGTTAATACTGAAAACATGATAAATGAAGGTAAATATTCTCAGGATTCCTTCTGTTAGACTGGGAGTTGAAGTTCTTAGATAGACCTCCACATGCATTACCCTGCACACTATCAAATTTCTACCTGCAGCCACCACAGTAAGTTTTAGTAAGTGAAACCTGCACGAAACTGTGGATCGTATTGTGGTCCTGTAGGCAGGATACACAATCCCAATTTAATTTGAAGTTTTCAACAGAATCAAAGGTACTGAGAGGACTTCCTTCTCGTTAGGTATAATAAACACATAAATGCCAGTAGAGGCTGAACAGTATTAGATGCATAAATAGATACAAGGAAAAAAGCTTCAAAAGCAAAGTCAAATCTGTGGAATATTATCAGTTTTAGCTTTCACATTTCCAAAATGTGAAAGAAAGGTCTTACAATGAGACTTTCAGTGGAATTTACATGTCCAGGATTTCTGACTGAACTACCCAGAAATCAGGATTCTGGCTTCCAAAATCATGCTAAAACCAAAATTATGCTTTTAATTTATTTGCTACCTTCTATTGCCATTTTGCAGAGTAACATTTTCATGCTTCTATAGCCATGAGGAAAATTTTCATTTCCCCTAAATTTAAACTATCACTTAATCTAATTAGTTCACAATCCAGGATGCAACAGACCAAAACGGCTGAGTAACGTAAGTACTGGCAACACTGGTATGCCCCCAAACAAGGTAACATTTGGTTTTTACCCCAAAACTGTTGAGAAAATTTACAACAGCTACAGTTCAGCTTTCAAATATAACCTAAAGTACTCCTGCACATAACATATTAAAAGGTTTTTGTGCTTTTCCATGCTTATGGATCAGAGATACATTGTTACCTAAGGATGCCAAGGGGGATGTACTAGGATTTTTGGAAGACTCAAAGCCTGTATTGAGTGTTACTGTTGAAAATCTGACTGTCATTCACTTATGAACATTAAACATTTTAAAGTTTTTAACCATAAAACATTAAACAGACTAAGCAGTACAGAATACATGACTATTCCAGCCCAGAGATGTTGTTAAAAGTGGACTATATCAGCCGAGACCAGAGCAGAATATAAACATTAAAAACAGAATAAGGATTTAGTAATCATTTATTCCTCTGGTTTTGTTCTCTTGCCTGTATCTTTTCTTTTTGCTGGGCTTGGCACATGTCCCACATAACAGGGGATGTCCTGTATCACACAGTCAAGTCTTGTGTCTCATATGAAAAGCATATGGGACATGGTTTTCCACATATTTTCATAGAAACCAGGCTGTTTTTCAGATGCCTAGTAAACTGGAAAAATGACACAGTGCATACATGGATAAAACCTGCATGTGTAGCAGATGCAGTACCAACAACAGTGTATTTGATGTCCATGTGCAGAACTGTTACACAGTCCCAAACTGTCCTGAATGTCAACATTTAGTATTTAGGACTTTCAATGCTACTTTTAATAAAAGAAAATTAAGTAGGAAAAATAAAAGGCAAGATAAGAAAGCTTCTCTGTCTTATTTCTAATCCGGAGTGCCTTCATTTCTGTCTTCTATTCATTTGCATTACTTTATTCCCCCAGCTGTAATATGGGGCAATACTTACTAAGCCATCTGCCACTTCATTTTTTTTGGAAACAGATGCCTCATTCTGGCATGGAAGAGCCAGCAAAGAGATGGAATTTGATGAATGAGCATTTAATGAATTTATGAACGTTGAGAAATCAATGCGAGGGAACCAAGTTTCGCTTACTGTAAAGCCTGATTCTCATTTGGACCAGCCATGAAAGCCAATATTTTAACTAGTGGTGACACATCTTGAAAATACTTCCAATTGTTTAACTAGTCCAGTGAATGTTTGGTGAGAAATCTGTATCTTTAAAATAAAGCCTCACTGTGTAAAGTTAATGCAAATGGCAACTGGTTGAGGATTCACACGTTCTGGTTTACTTTTAAAATACACTTGTATTTCAAATAAAGACAGTTCTTGGCCACTGTTCATGTCATTAACAGCTTTAAAAGCCTTGGGCCATCCTCTGTGAGCAGACACAGGGTATCTGCAAATTATAATAATGGAGAACAGACCCACATTTTGTTTACTTCAGCAGCTTCTGACCATTGTGCATGCTAGACACGTCAGAAAAAGGTTCTGACTGAAACTAGAAAAGCCCTCTAAATGAGAGGCCCACAGTTTGCCCTTAAAGCATTGCTTTTTTTCTTGGTCCTCCAGGCTATCCATTTATTGAAATTGCTATCTTAAAAGTACGTGTTATTTTTCTTTATTGGGTGTACTGCATTCTAAAATCGTGGGCCAGCAGAGTTAGGTAGATTTTCCTCCACCCTATTGAAGAACCGGAAAGGTAAAATAGATGAATACAAAGGAGCTCGCTTCACATAGAACAAATGTTCCAAAATAGAAGTTTTAAAAGCCAGAAAATAACCTGTCTCAAGCTAATAAAAACAAAGAGCAGTCTGATTTTGATGTAAACTTTGTGGTTTGTTATGTTGATGATGTCTGTAAAGTGGATTTTTTTTTACATTATTGATTGTAAGCACGTTTAAATAAGTATTATTTTTTTAAAAAAATCTGAAAACAAAAGTAGCAATTAAGCTATTGATAGTTGAGAATAATTTGTCTGGTTGTAAATGTCTCAGTTAGCCAAGCAGATTCACATGTGGGCAATAATAGTCTATGAACCACAGTCTCACTCTGATGCTTTTAGTAATAGGACTAACTATATTCTTTTGCATGTCGCTTGTAGAATTAATAATATAAAATGAAGTTGTTCCACTATTGCAATGAAATCTAAAACCATAATAATTTCCAATATTAAAATCACTGCTTCATTATATTGAAATAATTGCATTTAGCAGTTTGCAGGCATTAATATTAGCTTGTGGCTGACAGTTTTAATTTCATGGCTGTGAGAAAATGCAAGAATTATTTCAAACATATTAATTATGTTTTTATCATCTGAAGAGTGATATTTTTTCTATAAGCACTTTTCACATGGAGGTCCAAGATAAACATTTTTCTTTCTTTCAGCAAAGTGATGAGGTTTAACGAAAGAAATTAAGAGATGAAAAAGCTTATTAGGTCACTTAATTCTTACTGCTGCCAGCACGGGGTTTTCCTTTACATATTTCAGCGTTTTGCCCATCTATATTAAATTACTCATGCAACAGGGATTCCACCGCTTCTCATGAGAGGCTTTTCTACAGCCTCATAGATCTTAGCCTCAGAAAATATTTCTTTATACTTGGTATGAAATTAAAACAAGTTTTAGGCCATGACTCCGAACCGTTTCCCTGACTGCTGTAGTCCTGCCTGGAATACTTCGCAGCTGGCTGAAAACTCAGTCCATTGCTAGCCCATCCTTCCTCGCCATGGGCTACAATGGGGTTCCAGAACAGGCACTGCTTAAATGTTTCAGGTGACATTTACCAAAGGTATAGTGCTCTCAACCTTGAAAAATGTGCCTACTGCGTAAAAGAATTCTCTTTTGAGGGCGAATAATCTATTTAGAAGTTCCATCTAAACATGAGGAGGAACTTCACTTTGAGAGTGGCAGATCACTGGAACAGGCTGCCCAGAGAGGTTGTGGAGTCTCCTTCTCTGGAGACAATCAAAACCTGCCTGGGTGCCATCCCGTGCAACCTGCTGTAGGTGACCCTGCTCTGGCAGGGGGGTTGGACTCAATGATCTCCTGAGGTCCCTTCCAACCCTGACCATTTTGTGCTTCTATGTAGTTTCTTGGTGGACTGTTTTTTAATCAATTCATAGTCCAAGTGAATCCATTACTGAAAGAGATGAGAGTCAAAACAATAAAGTTTGGATATAATAGCTTGAAAATTGCAGTAAAATGAAAAATTATATTAACAGCAGCACTTTAGGCACTTTAAGACAATGAAACACATCTGAAATCTGGAATAACCATCACTTCTTTCAGTAAGTTAAATGAGATCTTTTAGCAAAAGACAAGAAATTAGGTGGTTTTATCCTCAGTTCTCATCACCTTCTGCAGAAAAGTGGTTTGGAAATGGCTCCTGGTCTTCCCATGCTGTTCACAGCAATGAGGTTCTTATAGTAAGAACGCAGCCAGCATTTGTACTGTCTAGTGAACTTCATGGCAATCATTTCACCTAACTTCAGGCGCTTTCATCTGAGTTTATTACTCAGGGGTCCCCTTCTGATCAACAGAGAGAAATCTTGAAGCCTTGGGGGACCTGATCTTTGTATTTAATCACAGAAAGCCACCTTGACACACTATGCAATGATACGATCTTCATTAATAGAGGAGGAAAATATTCGAAGCTGGCTGAGTTAGGAGATATTCTTCTAATTGTCATGGCATCATCTAGTAAATATTTTAACTTTAATGCATGCATTTTTCTTCTTAAAATCGATACTCGGCTGGGAAAACCGGCAAAGGAAAGCAGAAATCAGTAAAATAACATCAGTTGATAATTAATTTGATGAATTAGATACAAAGTTATTTATGTTCAAGAAAATGCTATTCACTGGACATTGCTATTACTAACATCCCACAGGCTACATACAAAGCAGTAACAACTCATAATATATCATTTAGTACTAAAGGTGAAGCCTTATTAGAAGTTGATCACAGATTTGACTGAAGATATTGACTTAAAAATCAAGTGAGAACATACAGCTACAAGCAAGACCTTCTATACTTGAGTTTAAACTGAAGATAGTAAGCTAAGATTGAAATATTTGATAGGATTTGTAAATATAAGTCAGTCTGGCTGTGGCTAGCATGAATGGGGATTTAGGTTCAAACAATATGGACGTTACCAATGACAGTCTCCAAACTTCGTACACATGTATTTCTAGGGGGACAAAATAAAGATTTTCAAAGATCTGAATTTTCTTTGTGTAGTGAAACTACCCAAGTAATAATTCAGATTTAGGTAAAGTGAAAGACCAGTAAGAGGGCTTTCTAATTGGTTTGTTTTGGGAAGAAAATACACCAGTTAAATGATAGGATACTCATAAGAGATTTGATCTTCTGTACACATTCCACATTCCACAAATGATTTATTTGGAGAGATACAGAGCAGACTGTTACGCAGCCAGTGAGGTACTTCTGTTAATATTTACACAGCACTGGGAGCTTCGCTAGATGGTCCTATGGAGGCAAGGAGTCCAAGCTCAAAAGAGCCCTAATCTTAGTATTGGCATGCAGGTAATCTTTCTCCTGTCCCATCATCGGTTCTGATGCCTCACTAACCAGGGGAAAAAAAAATACTTTACTTCCTTCCTTTTCCTGTGCAGCAGTAAGACCAACGATAAAAAGAATGCTAGTTTTTGTGGCAGAATCAGCAAGAGGGTGGGCACTGTTTTTGAGAACTATTACCGAACTATGTTTATTAGTATCGAAAAAAGCAAAGAGTTATCTTTATGGAGTGTAAAAATAGTTTGCAGTTGCTCTGTCCTCTTCAAGTTATGCATCCATAATACAGTTCAACAAATATGAATATATGAAAATATGCTGCAAATATTTTTCTTGCACTCTCCATAAAAAGGTTAGCGTATGTACTGTATTTTTTTTCTTGAGGGAAACAGATGTCAGGAACTAGGTACCTTACTGTTGCCATAAACGTCCTCTCTCTCTCTGAAAGCTTTGTTTATTCCTCTTACACAGTTTCTCACTTCCTTTTCATTCTCTCTTTGACATCAGTTTATCTTTGAATTCAGATTCTTAACTTGAACATGCTCTTCGGAAGTATGACATGCTGTTATTATCAAATAAGTGTGCTATTACCAGATGAGAGAACCTTCCGCTAACCTGAATGACTGCTTACAAGAGGAAGAGTTTAAATCACAGGGACTGAGGTTATTTGTAAGGCTAGATTAGTGTCAACTGCTTAGACATTTTAAAAATACATTCCTTTAAACAAACGGCATATGCATTTTTCTTTAAGATGTCAGTAAGGCAGATTTCTCATTTGCCAAAAGCCTTCTGGATTCCTTCACAGTCTGCTGCCTTTTCACATCAACATAATACAACATTCACATTACACAACAAAAGTCAAAACCTTCCATAAAGATTTTAGGTTTAAATTATCCAAATGCACAAAAATGTAATTAAAAAGACATTTTTCAAAGAGCATATAAACAGTATACGAGCATATAGAGTAAGAATATCTGTTAATTTTTTCACATATAATTCAACAATGAAGAGGAAGTATGCATGTGCTATGGAAACAATTTTTAAAAACAGGTTTTAAAGGCCTTGCTAGAGCTAGTTGCTACACATTCGCACACAAGTTATTTCATTCACTTTCAAACCGATGGTAACCTGTTTAAACAAGTGCTGTTATTATGTTTTGCCCAGTATAGGAGATAGACAGGGCACAGCACTTAAGACTGTCAAAGATATTCAGCAGTCCAATTGTAAGATCCTTAACATTAGCTGTAATTTCCATGTTAGTTTTGAGCTCATGCTATTTGAGTTTAAGATGTAATTGCACTTGGTACCAGCTAAAGTTAGCTGTCATCACGTAACTCTGAAGAGAATGAGCACAGATTTGGGCACTATAGACAAACAATATAAAAATGTTAAGGAGGAAGGACGTACAGCAACTATTCTTCATAATCCTGGGACTCACTTCCTGCTTCTGTACGTGGATGATTCATCTTTCAAAGATTTAAAATAACATTCATTATTAAAAAATGCTCACAGTGAAAGAAACTACCATCTGTCCTACAATAGGAACTTCATTAATACACGACAAGAATCTTCTTAGATATCTGCATACATTATTTGTATAGATTACAGTTTTATAGATATTTGTGTATTCTGCTTTAGATATCCCTTAAAAATTTGGATTGATAAAGGGCATCACTATAAAAGTAATGAAACAGTAAAAAGTAAGAAGCATTTCGCATTTAAGAAGGTTTTGGAATGGGGAAGTGATAATGACAGGAATTTAAAAAAACATTCATTCATGTTATCGCTGTTGCTTAAGATGGGCTACCACATTGCATGACCAATTATATTGTAGGTATGGTGGCACCTACAACATACTAAGCATATACACATATGGAAACACCAGCACAGGTTGCCCACAGATGTGGTAGATGCCCCATCCCTGGAAACATTCCAGGTCAGGTTGGATGGGGCTCTGAGCAACCTGATCTAGTTGAAGATGTCCCTGCTCATTGCAGGGGAGTTGGACTAGATGACCTTTAAACGTCCTTTCCAACACAAACTATTCTATCATTCTGTGATTCTATATAAGTATGTGTATATATATAAGTATATAATTTATTTTAATGTTAACATAATCTCAGTCAAAAAGCCTTGAGCAGATGTTGTATAACAAAAGTAGGATATCAAAATAAGTCTATAAGTGGAAAATATGGTCATGTTAAATGTCAGATTAACTGAGAAAAGACATCCCAAATATAACCAAGACAGTCCAAGAAAGCCAATCCAGCCAGTGTCTGCAAAGTAAGCAACGAAGCTGACATATTTGGTAGGAGCGGTACCGAATTTAGAGCTTCCAAAAATGAACACAAATTAGAAGCAATTAAGTAGATAGTCTACTTGCTCTGACAGTTGTCTAACAATTCTTATGAAAATAAAGTTGAATGTAATTTACAAAGAGAGGTAGAACTAATATAATAAGCTCCATAAGGAAGTCACATTTCAAGTGTTATGGAGTAACCAGACAGAATATGTTACAAAATTCAATGTGTTGATGATGAGGATCAGCACAGGAATTTTAGAGACATTAATAAAAGCATAGCGTTAAAAAAAGGAGAAAATAAAATGCCAAAGGAACAAAGGGATGTAAACATAACTTGCAGATTATAGATTTAAATGCATTGAAGGCCAGTGGCAGTATCAACTGCGAAAGAAAGCAAGGGGCTAGCATGTGAGCATTTAGCCGCATTATGCTTCCACTCATGGCGTGACATCCAGGAAAAACACCGTGTACTGAAATGATGGATTGGATGTTACAAGGCAAGATGGGAACAAACAGACTGAGTCACCAAGACAGAGTGGTAACTGAAATTTTTAGCGGATCAGAATATTGACCTCCTGTCCCTTCAGCAAAAGTACAATATGGGAATTACTGGGTAAATGCCCTCCCCTGAAAGAAAGGGCACTCAAAGGAGACGTGGGGGAACATCAGAGATGGAATATAAAGACAACTATGAATTCACAAGATGTTACACCAGATGTTCTGAGTGATTAGAAATAAGCAGCAGCTGAGAAAGTGAAGGGAATTCTGAGATTTTGCTAAAGCAGTCATGAGAGACCCATAGAGAAGTTCAGACCGAATAAAAAGGAAAACAGGCAAATGCTGGGGAAAAAAGGAACGACTGGTAAGGTATCGCCACTAATTGTAGAACTGCTAAAGAACTGAACTATGGGTCTTGATGAAAACAATTCATTTTGGCTTATCAGAAAACATAATAATCTGGCACTCCTGTCTTTGAAAGAGAGTTTAAGGTCTCAAAACAGATCAAGATTTTCAGCAGACTAAAAATCTAGTAGGGTCCAAGATCTTGTTCCCTGTTGGTTTTTTTTAAGTTATGAGTTCATGAGTCTTGTCCTTGTTGACATTTGTTCCTGAGAAACATGCTAAAGTACTCCCAGTGAAAGAAAATATTTTGAAGCCAGCAAATGGAACTATCATAAACTGATATTAAAGTACCAGGAACCAAAGGTGGGGACTGAACATTGAGTGTCAAAATGTAAGGAATGTAAATACCAGGAATATATAAAATACTTCATTATTTATTCCAAGTTTCAGATAATTTCTCATCTCAGATTTGATTTTGAAGTTCCATATTCTCACACTACAGCATTTTCATTTATACATGTAGATCAAATATCCCTACAAGAATGCAGCACCAAAACCTACTTGTTTACATTGTTCTGCCTTTATTTTGAACATATTTCATTACGTATTTTTCCCTTGCTAAAACAAGAAAACTGCTGAAATGAGAACTTGCTTATCTACTAAATCAACATCTTGAAAGTTTTAGGTGGCACAGTCTGCAGATAGCAGACTAAAGCCAAGTCTACATTTTCTTACATTACCTCAAAAACTTGTATAGTTCCTTTTCTATCAGAGATCTCACAAGATCTCTGTATTTGCCTGTCAAACAGAAGCTGTGCAGCTGTAAGGAAAATGATAATTGGAAAGATAATGTTAGTGGTATTCAGGCATCTCTCTCAAAGCAGCTTAGTCATATGCTGTATGGAATAAAAACAGGATTGGCTGAGTAAGGGAATTTACTGTTTCCCAGGAAAGGAAATTGCCTGCAACACATCTGGCAAAACGTTCTAAATGCTTAGTTTTGACAAAATATACATTTCAGCTCTTCTTATAAGGTGAGTTCTGTAGAGTGGGTATCTTCTTTCTAAAAAGGGAAAGATCTAATTTGTACTTCAAATATACCAAGCCGCTATTTGCTATCTTATGTCAAATACTATATACACTCAGCTATAAAGCAAGCAGGAAATCACAGGCTAAGCAGCTATATTTCCATTTGCAGAATAAATGTACCACTCCGTATCGACAGCAGAAATAAAAGATGAAGAGAACAATGAACATGAAAAAATACACCGAGAGGAAGCAACTGGTCTGAATTGCAACTTTTTGCTTGATTTCCTACTGGCATATATAAGATTCCATGCCAAATTATTTACATTCCTTCCTACTTCAACATGTCTAACAATGAGATATTCCTTCTCACAACTGACGGGAGACAGATCTTCTCTGTCATTCAGCTTTTCTGGAATAAGCCCTGCCCTGCAAGCAGACTTGTTATTATGCCTCTGAGGCTCAGTAGAAAGGCTGTATTCAGGCATCTTCCTTCCTCCTCCTCAGTTTTCAAGGACAAAAATGTATTTAACTTGCCTTACTTTTCACACCAGTTTTCTAAATTTAGCTGTTACTACTTTCTTTCCCCCTGAACTCTGACTGGCTTTGACTCCCTGGGGAGGCAGAGAAGACCACTTCCTCCTCCACAGCTGGGAAAGCTGCTCCCAAAGGGATAGAAAGGGTGAAGGATCACAATCAAATGCTCCAAAAGATGCACCAAATACGGCACTACCCTGTAGTGAAGGGTTAAAGAGATGTATATTTATTTTGTTGGCAAGGTGAACGCTCACTAACTTTCTTGGGCAGTGGGAAAAAGCACTTCATTAAAGCAATATGAGTCTGTTGGACCCAGATGGGGAAACGGCAAAATCCTCCCTCAGTTACATGTGTGTGTTGGGCGTTGTATTCCAGTTATTGCCCCTATAGCCTGGAAGTATCAAGGAAAAGCTGGGGAAGACATTACCATGGTGAAGCTCAGGGTGTCGCTCCAAGAGCTAGACGAGACACCCAGCAGAGCAGCTAACTGGTGGTGCCTGCTGTGCTGGTAAGCGTCTTCCGTTAGTCATTTGTTGTCACTTCTCAGAATAATACCTGCACTTTCCATACCTTTTCCCAGAAATGCTGGCAGCTGGCATAGCAACTGGCCATTCATTCATTCATTCATTCAAAAAAAACCCCTCAAAACCAAAAACCCACAAAAAACCAAACCCAGCCAAAAAAAAACAACCCTAAACCCAGTAAAAGGTGAATTAGTTTCTCTTTCCAGTATTCATACAACCACAGTTCTCCCTAGTGGAGGTCCAAGGTACAGCAAGCCTTGTTAGGCAGCCTCCAAGTTCAGTTTTGTTCCTGGCCCCATTTACAGCTCAAGGGCCTCCCGGGGTCATGCCTCGGCCTTTCCGAACGGAAAACAGACTCCAGTTCAAGCCTTTAGAGACACTCCAGTCTCTCCTCAAAAACCCAGCAAAACTGGGCTGCCAGATTATGTTGGTGATCTGACTCACCAGTGTGGCATACCGATGGCAAGCTTCATAGCAATTCCAAAACAGTCGATTTAATCAAGCCTCTCACAGAGATCCTGTCTAATGAATTCTCAGCGTCCATTAAATCTTCTCTTTTATATATGTAGAGTCCCTTGAGTAGATGTCTAATAATTAAAAACAAAACTCCAAAAAGACTACACTGGCCAGTCTCATCTTTCCCTTTAATGTCTAACTAAGGGATTAAAAAAATGCATGAAAATATAATCAGAAAAATGAAGATTAACTTCCAGTTCCTCATCATTTAGGAGAGAGATGCTTTCAGGGCTGAAGCATTCCTATTTTCAGCACTACTCTATTGAGGGCTGGATATTCTTTGGGCTAGCTGGGAGAGGAAGAGAAAGGACAGAGCAGATCAGTTTAAGGACAAGTACAAGTCACAACAGGAAATTCTCATTTAACTTAGAAAATTAATAAAAAATATTCAAATAAAAGCGAACGTTGAATTTGAATGTCTGGTTAGATACCTAGAAATGCTTCACACGGTCTAGTGTATAAATCTAATCCTACCTACATGCTGTCCTCATTGCATAATAGTAGGTTTCTCAACTACCTTGCAAAAGACTGGTATTCACATGGAATTAAGCATTCTTTCAAAGACTTCAATATATTGAAAAGCAGCAATCACTATGGAGAAAGCTTTTGAAGCTTCATTAACAATGCATGTAGCTGTCACATTAATTTGCTTTGCTATTGATGTACAAAGTTGAAGGGATGGAGAATGCATAATTTATATGTACAAATATGTACATTTTGTAGAAAATAATGTTGACGGTATCCCAAGTTCCAAACATATTCCTCCATTTCCTCTGGCTGGAAGGATGAACAATGGCAGATGAACACTCCACTGGAAGAAAATCTGACAAATTGGTTTCACAGGTCATAGTCCAAGTATAATTTGAGCCTTTCTGGAAGTCTCCAGAATTGAATTCTAGAGATTTTCCATTCCAGAGGTAACTATGTACTATGCAAAGAAATCCCAACAGTTTTCAACAACGT
Organism: Anarhynchus alexandrinus; assembly: GCA_008711295.1. Classification (NCBI taxonomy): domain Eukaryota; kingdom Metazoa; phylum Chordata; class Aves; order Charadriiformes; family Charadriidae; genus Anarhynchus; species Anarhynchus alexandrinus. The sequence continues at coordinate 2,838,294 of VUYV01000024.1, forward strand.
AAGGCACGCATTTTAGCTGCTACAACTATTTTTGACAATCCCTAAACACAGCTTCCATGATTTAAAAAGTAAAAGCCACGTTAATACACTATATGAAATATAACAAGTTGTGTAAGAAAGTCTGTTCCTGAGAGATCCCGAGGCACGCTGGGATTTTCCTTGTATAGGAAACTTTGGTTTGTAATTCATGTTAGTTTGACTAGCATGGCATTCCCTTTGTTTATTTTAATTAAGGAAAATCTATAGCTGCCGGATCCAGACCTAGCAAAACTCTTAGACAGTTTGTCTTCAGGAGTCAGTATCCTATTGTGCTGGTTTCAAGAAGACATTTTGTAAAACAGAGAAGTAAACTTTTCCAAAATTTCAGTGGAATCAGCTCTTTCCCAGGGTTTGGTAAGCTGGTTAGTAATTTTCTGCTTTTTCAAGATCACTGATCATTGCAGAGAACATGGGAGTGGGAAGTAGGGGGAAGCTCCTTTTTACTCTTACATATACATTTCAAATACTGACTTTCTGAGATTTTTCCCTCACCTTCTAGAGGTATTTCCCACTTCCAAGGGCACGGAATTGGGCTAGCGAAAGCTGACAGGGTAACTGTTATTCAGCCATGCCACTTCCTGAGGCATGCCTTACTGCCACTGCCTCTGGATAGCTATTCCCTCTTCCAGTCCCAGCTGACCTGTGATTTGTAGCTCTTGCTAATGTTAGCACTTCCAAAGTTAGCCAGACGAAAAAGCCTTTAAAAAAAAAAAAAAAAAAG